>CATIWM010029796.1:0-14943 GCA_949671775.1 Mallotus repandus | reverse complement strand
CATCTTTTATCTTTTGATTTTTCCGAAAAAAGAAAAAACATCTTTATCTTTTGCAACTAACTGATGATCAAATTCCCTAAAAAATCTCAGTCAAATTCAACAAAATACGCAGACAGGGGCCTGCCACTTTGCCAGGCAATGAAAGCTTTTTTGTTTAGGCAATAATTATGGGTACTGACTGCGTTACGGAGGATTCAACAATTCCTTGACCCCATTTCTTTTTTCTATAAAATGATATAAAATTGTTTTTATTTGATTGAATCACTGTTTGGACAATAATTTAGTTAATAAAAGTTAAGCTCTTATATCGTATTTTACACATGAAAAAAATATTTTTTTTATTTTTTAAAAATTTTTCTTATCTTTGTATAAATATATATATATATATATAATTATCTAACATATTATTTTTATTATTAAACTAACTCTTTTTTTCAATTAATATAGCTTAAATGATTTAATTTTACAGAAGATAAAAGTTTAAATCCTATAATTTGTATTTGAATGTTCATATTTTTTATTATTTGGACCACTCTTGAAATAAAAAAATAAATATTATTATAAAAATTAGGACGGTTAATTATTAATATTAGAGGAGGAAGCTGAAATATCATTGGATTTTATAATCCTCCATTAAATTATTTAAAAAAAAAAGGTCCTCCATTTGATAAGCCTCCCTCTATGCATACATGTCTTTTTCTTTGCCGTTGTTATGAATTAATTAATTAATTTATCTTTCAGATTTTTTTAACAAAATAATATAAAATAAAATAATTTTATCTAGTATTAAATAAAAGCCGTTATTCTTTAATTAATTAAAAAATATTTTTATTATATAAAATATAAAGGTATTATTTATATATTATCTTTGAAAAAATATATTTCAAAGCCCCAGTGCACACATGTGGTCGGTGGGGCTTACCACGCCACGCCACGCCCTGCCCTCTGTGTCTATTTCTATCCACACAAAGAAAAGGCCTACAATTAATGATTTATATTTGACACGTGTCAACTCATGCTTTTGGTTGACTTTTAATTCATAGAATTGCAAAAGTCAACTTCTCCACCAGTTACGGAACTCCATGTGTCCCACTGTTCACTGATTTTATGGCGAACAGAGAAATCCACTGTTCCCTTTTGAGAAAGACAATTCATAATTAGTATTCAAATATAAAATATTTTTATAATTTATTATTATAAATATATCTCACATACCTAATAAAAAAAAAAAGAGAAATTGAATCGAAAACGTTTCCTAACAAAAGCGAAAGCTATTCAATTTTCCTGTTCATTAATCCAATCACATGATTATGGTTACCTTCGGTTGATTGGATAAGTTACATGCGTTTTCATCAAAATATTGCAATTTACTAATTGGAAATAATTTAATTCATATTATTTATTTTCGAAAATTATAAAAATTATAAAATTTAGATTTTATATTTATTATCCATTAATATTCGTAAAAATGTACAAATTTATAATGAGTGATAAAAAGAATAATTTTATCTACTTTGCAATTCATTTTAACCATTTTGCATGAATTGTAATAATATATATTTTAAAATAAATAATTTTAATAGATTAAGAACTACAAATTAATCAAATATAAAAGTGAGAATTTAAAAATTTGTTATGATAGTTTTATTTGGTTATTTTTTCTATTAATAGTACATTTATATTTTAATATGCATAGTAATAAATATAATTAAACAAATAAAATAAAAAATAGTTAAAAATTTACAGATTTTTTATTTTTTACTTTAAATAGAATAAAAAAAGGTATTTTGAATTGAATTAAGAGAATAGTTTTAAATAAGAAAAGAAGCCATAACTTTTGCTAGAATGGAAAATTAATATTGTAGATGTTTTAAATAAAATTATTTTAAAGTAATAATTTTTATAATTTTTAAATTTTAGAAATAAATACTAAATATGAAAAAGAATATTTGTCAAAATTTTAGACCTAAAATAAAAAGAATATATATATATATATATATATATATGACTGAATTTAAAATAATTCAATTATATTATTTAAAATTTATTTATATTAATTTTTATATTAAAAATTGCTATTAATTTCTTCTAGTCAAACATTTAATATTGACTGTAGTGTAATAGTATTTTGTGTTTAAAAATAGCAAATTTTAATTTTTCTAACAAATTGACCAGTTTTTAAAATAATAACGTATAAAATATAAATATTTTTAAATAAATACAACTTTTGATAATCATCTTGTAAGAAAAACTTTCATCAGTCTTTTTATATTTATTTGGCATGAGGAGTAGTAAATGTTTCAAACTCAAACCTCTTCATCTATCTTAGATGGAATTTATCATTTTTATAATAAATACTTTATAAGGAGAAAGTTGTCCTCTATAATACATCTCTCAGAATTTAGCTAATTCGATTTTTAATAAATATTTTTTTTTATTATAGTCAACTATAAAAAAATAAACGAGTAATGTTAAATAGTTCAATTTTTTTTGCTAGCACAAAAGGATATGTTAAAGATTTCATTTATATTTATGGGGATAATATAGTATTTTTAATATATAAAAATTTTACTAAGCGACAAATGTATTCTCATCTATATGTAGAATTTTTAAAATATTATTCTTAAATTTATTCTTTAAATAAGGAAAACAAATCTTGAAATGCAATAATTTAAATATTTTTACTTATAAATTTTTTACTATTAAAAAATTTATATCAAAGATTTTCATTTAATTATTAGATTAAAAAAATTTATATTTATGTTATTTATATTTGATTAGCTTTCATATATGCACTATAGAAGAGAAAAATTAATTAACATGGTTTCACATTGAATATGTGTATGAAAACTTTTATATTGGAAGTTGGCATACTGAAGGTGGTGTATAAATGTAAACAATTTCGAAAAAAAAAATCTATATGAAAAATTAATCAATATTATTTGGCAAAATTTTTTAGTACATGGTTTATTCAAAATAATTTTTTTAATTCTTGTTTATAACAATCGAGAACAACTTATTATTCTATTTTTTATAAATTTAATTTTTTATATTAGCATTTAAGGTTCATTTAACTTTTTTTTTTAATGTTATTCTAATGTTAAATTTCGTTCTAACACATACACATTAAATTTATAATTTTATAATTGATCATTAATTATTGGAAAATGATTATAAAACTATAATTTAAAAGAAATAGTAAAAGAATTAATGTTAGAAAAGTAACCAAGGAAACAATGCACATAAATTGGTGTAGCTATTCACAATGTTGCGTTGTTATTTTTATATTTTCTTCCTAAAATTTAGAAAAAAGTATTGTTTAAAAAATATACAAAATTACTAATTAATTGAAATATAAAACTAGAGTAAAAATGTAAATATGATAAATTATAATGCACTAGCTATTCACAATGTTACTCCATGTGTCCCACTGTTCATTGATTTTATAGCAACAGATAATACACTGTTCATTAATCCCTTTTGAGCTATCATAAAGACTGAAAGAAAGACAATTAATAATTGTATTCAAATATAAAATATTTTTATAATTTGTTATTATGAATGTGTCTCATATATGTAATTAAAATGAGAAAAATTGAACCGAAAATCTTTCGTTTCAAAAGCAAAAGCTATTCAATTTTCCTGTTCATTAATCTAATCACATGATTATGGTCACTTTCGGTTGACTGGATAAGTTATATGTGTTTTCATCAAAATATTTCAATTTACTAATTAGAAATAATTTAATTCATATTATTTATTTATGAAAATTATAAAAAAATTAAAATTTAGATTTTTATATTTATTATCCATTAATATTAGTAAATATTTACTATTTTATAATGAGTGATAAAAGAATAATTTTATCTAATTCACAATGCATTATAACCATTTTTCATGAATTGCAATAATATATATTTTTAAAAAATTATTTTAAAATAAATAATTAAATAATTTTATTAGATTAAAAACTACAAATTAATCAAATATAAAAGTGAGAATTTAAAAATTCGTTACAATAGTTTTATTTGGTTATTTTTTCTATTAAGAGTACATTTATATTTTAATATGCATAGTAATAAATATAATTAATAAAAATAAAAATAATTAAAAATTTACAAATTTTTTATTTGTTACTTTAAATAGAGTAAAAAAAGGTATTTTGAATTGAATAAAGAGAATAGTTTTAAATAATAAAAGAAGCCATAACTTTTGCTAGAATGGAAAATTAATATTGTTGATGTTTTAAATAAAATAATTTTAAAGTAATAATTTTTATAAGTTTTAAAATTTAGAAATGAATACTATATATATGACTGAATTTAAAATAATTCAATTATATTATTTAAAAATTATTTATATTAATTTTTATCTCGAATTTTTATGTTAAAAATTGCTATTAATTTCTTACAGTCAAACATTTAATATTGACTGTAGTGTAACAGTATTTTGAGTTTAAAAATAGTAAATTTTAAATTTTCTAACAAATTGACTAATTTTTAAAATAATTACGTATAAAATATAAATATTTTTAAATAGATACAACTTTTGATAATCATCTTGTAAGAAAAACTTTCATTTGTGTTTTTATATTTATTTGGCATAAGGAGTTGTAATTGTCTCAAATTCAAACCTCTTCATCCATCAATATTAGATGAAATTTATCATTTTTATAATAAATACTTTATAAGGAGAGGATTGTCCTTTATAATACATCTTTCAGAACTTAGCCAATTCGATTTTTAATAAATATATTTTTTATTATAGTCAACTATACAATAAATAACGAGTAATGTTAGCACAATTTTTTTTGCTAGCGCGAAAGGATATTGAAGATTTCATTTCTATTTTTGAGAATAATATAATATTTTTAATATGTAAAAATTTTACTAAGCAACAAATGTATCCTCATCTATATGTAGAATTTTTAAAATATTATTCTTAAATTTATTCTTTAAATAAGGAAAATAAATCTTGAAATGCAATAATTTAAATAGTGTTGACTTATAAATTTTTTATAAATAAAAATAAAAAATTTTCATTTAATTTTTAGATTAAAAAATTTTATATTTATGTTATTTATATTTGATTCGCTTTCATATATATACTATAGAAGAGAAAAATTAATTAATATGGTTTCACATTGAATATATGTGTATGAAAACTTTTATATTGGAAGTTGGCATACTGAAGGTGGTGTATGTTAATCAATATTTATATTTTCGGAAAAAAAAAATCTATATGAAAAATTAATCAATATTATTTGGCAAAATTTTTTTGTACATGGTTTATTCAAAATAATTTTTTTAATTCTTGTTTATAACAATCCAGAACAACTTATTATTCTATTTAATTTAATTTTTTAAGCTAGCATTTAAGGTTCATTTATACTTTTTATGTTATTCTAATGTTAAATTTCTTTATAACACATACAAATTAAATTTATAATTTTTATAATTGATCATTAATTATTGGAAAATAATTATAAAACTATAATTTAAAAGAAATAGTAAAATGATTAATGCTAGAAAAGTGACCAAGAAAGCAATGCACATAAATTGGTGTAGCTACTCACAATGTTCCGTTGTTATTTTTATATTCTCTTCCTAAATTGTAGAAGAAAATATCGTTTAAAAAATAAACAAAATTACTAATTAATTGAAATATAAAACTAGAGTAAAAATTTAAATATGATAACTTGTAATTTATTTAATTGCCAAAATTATTGATATGGTTAAATTTTTTAAATATTATATACTAATTTATTCTTCATGTTTTATGCAAATTAAATGATAAAATATTTTAAAATAAATAAAATATGTTCCAAAACTTTATACAATTAAAATTTAATTAATTTCAAAGGCTTGAATTTGAAAACTTCAACGTGTAATTAATTTTGAAATTTTTGAAGTCCGCAAGATAAAAATACCAACTTTCAAACTTTATACAACCAAAAAAAAATTTTATGTGGAAAAATCAATAATATCTTTAATAGCAAACACTGCCAAATTAACTATGTACTAAAAGAATAAATGTCAATTTTAGCATTAAAACATTACAAAAATAATTCTTTTTAAAAATTTCTTTTTAGCTCACACATTAATGATTTACTTGAATAAAAAAAATTCTAAATAATATATATAGGTGCAAATGTAATTCATTTACATATATATAATAATAAAGTGGTTACTTTGGATAATACCATCATACACCAGCCGTCAAAGTCCACAATTTGACATTTTAAGAAAATTTATAAGATATTTTTTTATTTTTAATATAATAATTCATATGAAAATATCTTTAGGAAATTTTTTTAAATTTAAATATTGAGTTATGGTATTTTTTTATTTACACCTAATACAAATCAATATAATAATATTTTTCTAAAATTATATCAAGATTTTAGGATATGAGTATCAATTTTAAAGACAATAATATATCAAATGACATATCAGTCATTGTATTTAGCATTAATTGATTTCTGCTAAATCAATATAGCACAATTTGTGCTAAATAGATTTTTTTTTTCTAAATATATAAAGTAATAAAAAATATTTCTTGGGAGGAAAAAGAAAATGACATTTCATTCTTAGAAAGCAATTTTAAAAAAAAAAACATTCCACAAAAGTATCATAGAGTTTTTAAAGAATAAAATATAGTTCTATAACAAACCCTTCATTTATAAAATAATCCATGACATTTGACATTAATTTTTTTTTCTCAAGAAGTTAAAAAGGACTAATTTGGCCATGAAAAAATAATTCAGGGGCCAAATTGGACTTGAGAAGAAAAATAAAATAGTAATTTATCCAGATTGCCCTAATTACATATTTTGTCTTCTTTGTAATCAATATTTCTTCCTCTTTTAAGCCAAAAATAAAAAATGTATATAGACTGCTTTTGGTCACGTGCACCTACCTTGGTTTACAGGTAACACCTCACGTGCACGCATCCACCGTTTTCACAATAATACTTATCAAAAAATAAAAAAATATAAAACACTGTGGTGTCCATTAAAAGAGCAACAGGTGCAAGGAAACGTGGTTTTTGTCCTTTCTTGAGCTCATAGATCAGGATCAACCGGGAGAGTTTTTTCTAAAGATTGGATTTTTTTTAATGATATTGTGATGACGATTTCTGGGTGAAGTTTTGTTTTGTTTTTTTGTTTTTTACTGTTAGATTTAGAAGAGAGAACGACAAGAAAGGGATTTCCTTTCTTTATTTATCTGGATCAAGAAAAGATTGGAGCATCAGCAGCAGCAACGAAAAAGGATGGATCATAATACCAATACTAATAATGATGCTAATGGAGGAGAAGGACATGAACATGAACATGAACATGAACGTGAACATGGTATAGAGATAGACGGATCATTTAGAGATATGGGAGATGATGATAAAGAATTCTACTCATTGAAAGAACCACTCCTTACAGAGAATAGGAAAAATACTACTTCCCAGATTGCTGTTGTTGGTGCTAATGTTTGCCCAATTGAGAGTCTTGATTATGAGTACTTTTCTCTTTCTTTTTTGCCCTTTTCATTTTCATTTCTGAATTGCTTACCTACTTGTTTTATTGGGTTTGTTTTGAATTCTTTATTTGTATGAAATCCTGAATTGCCAGTCTTACCATATTAATGATTTTAGATTTGAATTTTTTAGTATTTTGTGAGGGAAAAAAAGGTCTTAATTGCTTTTTTTTTTTTTTTGGCTGTTGATTTCGGTTTCCGAAATTTGCAGTTTTTGCTTTGACTTTTCCATTTTTTCTATCTGAAGTTTCTGCTTCTGTTAATGATGAGCTGGTGGCAGAGGGTAAAGGTGCATCATTTTTGTGTGGCATCTTGTTTTGCTTCTTATATTCAAGAGCAAAAGGGCTCTAAGAATGGTTAAACTACTCTTTATTATCAGTTAGAGGCTGTTCTTTTTATGTCAATTTCAGTTAGTTACCTAAAGTGATCTCCTCTTATGCTGCTTCTGTTGTAAGACATTTCAGTTACGTTTATCTAGGCTCTGCCTCACTTTCTTTCCATTCTTTTTCTCAGGATTGTCGAGAATGACCTTTTTAAACAAGATTGGAGGTCTAGAAAGAAGGTTGAGATATATCAATACGTTTTCCTCAAATGGACACTTGCCCTCCTTATTGGATTAGGTACAGGGCTTGTTGGGTTGTTTAATAACCTTGCTGTTGAGAACGTAGCTGGTTTCAAACTTCTGTGGACTAATAGTCTCATGCTGAAGGAAAAGTAAGCCACAGTATCTTCTGAGTTTCTTAATGTAATTACTATTCAATGTGCTTTTTAAAGTTGTTTTATGTTGTCATTAAGGCTCCACTCAGCCAACTTTATGTTTGTCGTTGCATAGCAAATTTTTTTTTTTTTTTTTTTGGTTTTATTTCTGCAGCAAGAATAAATACATTTGATAACTGATCCTAGATTAGCTTGAAGTCTCAAAAGCACCATTATAATTACCCAGCATCTATTGGACCACATGCTTGCGCTTATGTGATTGTGCATGCCACACACTTTATGTGACCCAAAGTGTTGGTTGTCTGCTCCAACAGTATCTGCTAGACTTTGCATGATTCAAATATGAGGAGGGAATTTTACATGTTCTTTAATCTTATGTAGCATTACCCTTGCCCTGGGGTAAGCGTGATTTTGCATTCAATTCAACTGTGAAATGGGAAAGTCTTTCTTTGGATTACAAGTCTGAAAAGTTCAATGCAATTACAGAACAAGTGCACATGAAGTAATATAAATGCACAGCAATTCCATCTCCATTTTAAGAATCAAGCTTTGCTATTTCTGCTGTGATTAACTTTCATTCTTTTTACACTACAGATGCTGGAAAAATAATTAAACAATTGGTTTGCAGCCTCCATTTCAATGTTTACTTTTTTTTTTCCTGCTTGACATATAACTTAGAATTTTAATTATATTAATCAACAGACTTAAAGTTTTGTCTTGAATATTCTGATTTGCTCATTGATCTATTGTTGGGCTGTGATTGATTTCCTAATTGTCCAATGGATTCTATTTCCCCTTGAAACCACTTTCATGCTTTGTGATAACTTGCAATCACATGAAATGGTTTGGAGTAACTACAATTCAGTCTTTTCCAGTGCAGGTATTTACTGGCATTTGCAGCGTATGCTGGTTGCAACCTGATTCTTGCCATTGCTGCTGGAGCTCTTTGTGCTTATATTGCTCCTGCAGCTGCAGGCTCTGGAATTCCAGAGGTTAAAGCATACCTGAATGGTGTGGATGCTCCTTCTATATTGGCTCCAAGTACACTTTTTGTAAAGGTAAGTCAGAAACTATCTGCAATCTTCCTTTATCTATTTTTTTTTTTCCTTCTCCCTCCTTCTCTTCTTCCCCATCATTCACAAAGTGCCACTTCTTTGAGAACATTCCAAATTGACACAGTATGTAGTCTGAAATTTCCTTAGATTCTTGAGCATATTATGAGAGTCATTCCATTTCTTGGAGAGGTGTGGATCATACAACTCTTCCAATAAATTTTAGTCTGATGAATATGTAGGAATTACATCCTCAGTAATTCAATCTTTGTTTTTATTTCTTGTTTGCTTCTGAATGTCACAATTGACGAGTCAGCATTGGCGATTGGGATGTAATCGATGGTATGTCTGAGAAATTCAGCCATGTGGTTAAATAGGGAAAAGTTTGCAGAAAATGCAAAATGTGAGAGAAGAATTTTAGAAGGGAAACATTAAACTTGATTTAAATGGTAGACATTGTGATCTTTTGCATTATCATATGTCATTAGAATGAAATACTTGTGTTTTGTTATTTGAAACTAACCTGAATTTTAGTTTAGGGGCACAGCAAATTCTCATTTTAGATATATTTTTAACAAAGAATGCGAGTGTCTGTGCTGTCAGGCAATGCACACTATCGCCATGCCAACCTGATATCAGTTTAGTTGCCTTTTTATTAGTTTTAAATGAATGGTTAAGAAGATTGGAGTTGAATATGCTGCTTTATATAATACATGAGATGAATGCTGGTGCCTTTTATGTTGTTTCATCGTTGCCAATGTAGCTGCTTTAGATTTCTGTAAAAGGATCCATGCTTGTACATGTATGCCTAGAAGGTGGTAATAACTTAATTTATTGCTGACGTGAGCTATCAAAATGTCAGTTTACCTAAAACTTTTGCTGTTATAGCTGATTCTTAGTTGTGCATGGACCAATATATTCTATAGATAACTGAAAGCATAATTGCTCACTTCACCCTTGAACTTTTCAGATTTTTGGGTCCATTTTTGGAGTTTCTGCTGGATTTGTTGTTGGTAAGGAAGGACCTATGGTACATACAGGTGCTTGCATTGCCTCTTTACTTGGACAAGGTGGTTCTCGCAAATACCATCTAACATGGAGATGGCTGAGATATTTCAAAAATGACCGGGACCGGCGAGACTTGGTAACTTGTGGTGCTGCTGCTGGTGTAGCAGCTGCCTTTCGTGCTCCTGTTGGAGGGGTTCTCTTTGCACTTGAAGAGGCTGCTTCATGGTATCTCTTTTCTCTATCATTGTCTCATCCCCTTTATCTGCATTTTCCACCCTTGAACTAACATGTCACCTTCTTTAATTTCTTATGTCTTCCTATCTGGACTGATGTAGTTGCATTTATAATTCACTATTAAGTTTCAAAAGCATACAAAGTCATAGAATATATGACAACCTAGTGTAAATATTGCATAACAGAAGCCAAAAATCTAGCAAGACAACTATGATTACTTGTTCCCAAGTTGGTTCAGTGGCCCATTTTATTTGATTAGCAAGCAGACATGGGCGTTTCGTTAATGAGAGAGCTGCTAGCTATAATCAGGGGAGGGTGTTGATCTGTTTTAGTAGGCATCTGGCATTGGGTATCAATAGACAGTGGTTCATAATTAGAAACTCTGAGGGTGTTCTTGATGATTTGAGGATTTCCTTCCTCTTCTAAGCTGAGGTGAACTAGTGTCATTCTCTCACATATTTCAGGTGGAGGAGTGCGCTTCTCTGGAGGACTTTCTTCACAACAGCTGTGGTAGCTATGGTTTTGAGAGCTTTTATACAATTTTGCCGGAATGGAACATGTGGGCTATTTGGGGAAGGTGGTCTCATCATGTTTGATATAGAATCAGCAAAAACCACTTACAATACACCGGATATTATGGCTGTTATATTCCTTGGAGTGATAGGAGGCATTTTTGGGAGCCTCTATAATTTCCTTGTTGACAAGGTCCTGCGCACATACAGCATCATCAATGAGTATGTTCCAATAAATTTCTTTCTTTTGAAGAGTGTTTTGCTAAAAGTATAGAAGCATGATGTCATTGGATAATTCTTAACTTTCAAGAGCATTTTCGCAAATATTTAATCATGTTTAGAGGTCAAATGGCTTGCAAATTGGGTCTATCCTAATTTTGTAATGCAAAATATGCTCTTGTGCTGTTGCTGATTGTCCAAATAACTTGCAGGAAGGGTCCTTTATTCAAGGTCCTACTTGTCGTCATGGTTTCCCTTTTGACCTCATGTTGCTCTTATGGTCTCCCCTGGCTTGCACCATGTATCCCTTGTCCCGCTAACCTGGAGGAGCTATGCCCCACCGAAGGCCGCTCTGGAAACTACAAGAATTTCCAGTGTCCACCAAACCACTATAATGACCTAGCTTCCCTATTTTTCAACACCAATGATGATGCTATACGGAATTTATTTACCTCTAGTGAAGCAAAATCATTTCAGATCTCCACTCTTCTGGTTTTCTTTGTTGCTATATACTTCCTGGGCATCATTACTTATGGCATTGCTGTTCCCTCTGGGCTTTTCATCCCTGTCATTCTTGCTGGGGCCTCCTATGGTCGCCTTGTTGGAAGGCTTCTTGGTCCTTTCTCTGATCTGGATGTCAGTTTCTTTTCTCTACTTGGAGCTGCCTCCTTCCTTGGTGGCACTATGAGGATGACAGTTTCTCTCTGTGTCATACTTCTTGAACTTACTAATGATCTCTTGATGCTTCCATTGGTGATGCTAGTTCTCCTTATTTCAAAAACTGTCGCTGATTGTTTTAACAAGGGTGTTTATGATCAAATTGTGAAAATGAAAGGGTTACCCTATATGGAAGCTCATGCGGAACCATACATGAGGCAGCTGGTTGCAAGTGATGTTGTATCTGGCCCGTTAGTTACGTTTTCTGGCGTAGAAAAAGTAGGGAACATAATACATGCTTTGAAAACAACAGGTCATAATGGGTTTCCTGTGATTGATGAGCCGCCTTTCGCAGAAGCTCCAGAGTTGTGTGGACTTGTTTTGAGGTCTCATCTGCTTGTCTTGCTCAAGGGGAAGAAGTTCACTGCGCAAAGGGTGATGTCTAGATCAGGCATTTTAAGGATTTTTAAAGCACATGATTTTGCAAAGGCAGGATCTGGCAAGGGAGCCAAGTTGGAGGATTTGGATGTTAAAGAAGAGGAGATGGAGATGTATGTTGATCTCCATCCCATTACTAATACATCCCCTTACACTGTACTTGAAACTATGTCTCTAGCAAAAGCTGCAATCCTCTTCCGTGAACTCGGTCTCAGACACTTGTGTGTGGTGCCAAAGACACCTGGGGTAAGACTATGCTTATGTTCTTATATTCCTTAAAACTACCAAAATGTACGAAAATGCTAATGTAGAAATGTTGATTTTCTTTTTCTTCTTTCTTTTGCAGAGGCCTCCGATTGTTGGAATCCTGACACGGCATGATTTCATGCCAGAGCACATATTAGGACTTTATCCTCATATCAACCCTCACAAGTAAGCAAAGGAAAGCCGGTGCAGGCATTAGTTCCATCATTGATTAAATTGTGTCATTATCATCCTGCTATTATATTCATTATTGCCAGAATCAATTTCTGCAGTTTTTTTTTTTTTTTTTCTATATCCCATATCTATTGCTGTTGTTTTGAATTCACACACTGAATTGAACCTTCTGTTCAAAAATCTATAGATTAATTTAAAGTTGGTTTCTACTTTCTAATACAGTTTTCCTTATGTACATAAGAATTAGATTCTTTTTTTGTACCCTTGGCCAAATGTCTAAAATATATACAGAATTATGCCGATTATGAATTCGGCTACAAAAATACTGGAATTTTCTTCAGAATTGTAAAATTATGAATTTGAATCTGCTAAAGAACGAACTAGTGTTATAGTGTGATTAATATATTGAGCCTTTTGATATGTGAAATGTGATTAAATTTGAGCAATGGCCAACCTTATGTGCACTTGATGTGTTCTAAGCTAACACATTGCTAAATAAGCATCTTAAAGTCTAACAATTATAGCAAATTATAGTTAACCTTATAGTTAACACTAACAGTCCAAAATTGATTTGTATTTTTTTTTCCTTAAAGCAAAGTGTGTCTTCAATAGCTTGAATGAGGTTAGGGAAGGGGAAGCTATTGGTCTAAATGAGGCTCTATCATGGGTTAAGGGGTTGGGTTATCAGCAAGTGGTATTCGAGCTTGATGCAAAATCTGCGGTAAGATGCTGTCAATTCTGCTTTGAGAAGGTCTGATGTCTCAGAGTTTGGGTCTATTATTCAACAATGTATTCAAGTGTTAGACCAGGAACAAAATTTTCAAGTTTGTTATGTTGGGAGACAAGCAAATAAGATTTGCTCATGTCCTTGCTAGAGCTTCTTATTCTTATGTTTCTCCTACTGTTTGGTACGGGCCACCTGATTGGATTGGTGCTCTGCTGATTGATGATGTATGATGTTTCCTTTATGCTTTAATGAAGTTTTATTTTCAAAAAAAAAAAAAAAAAGAGGTGGGGCTAAACTGATGCACACCAAAAAGGATAGATTAAAGGTTTTTTTTTGTTTATTTATTATAAGACGTGCTCTTGACTCATTCCAAAGAAATCGAATTATTGATTACTATAATCATCAAACATTTTTGAAGACAAAACAAATACTTGGAAATCAAAGTTTTTCCTCAAAATACTGAGTTTTAGCTGCCCCAGGGTCTTGGTTTTTACATATATCTAAATTTTACATAATAATTAAATATTAATACTAATATTAATTTCGACTATTTAGTGATAAAATTATAATGATATATTTTTGTACCTCTAATTAACATTTGCTAATGGTAGCCAATTTGAAATGACCATACATGATTAGGTAGGTATTGTCATGTAGAAATTAGAATGAAAATAAAAATAAATTACACAAATTAGGCATTTGCAAAGAAATTCTCATGACCACATATTAAATTCTTATGGCCATTTTTAAACTAAACTATTCAAACACGGTGGTGTGATGATCGAAGGGGAATACTATTATATAATTTTGGTACTGTAATAAAGTTGTAACTTTCAAAACAAAATCACACTTGATAAGAAAAATTAGAACTAACTAAAGAAAAAGTGCAAAACATAAAATCCAAAAGCCTTTCCAATTAAATTAACCAAAAAAAAGTGCATAGAGTTGATGGATATTCAATTCAACAAGCATACTTGATGCGAACTAGGCTTATCTAACAAGCAAAACCCGCAACAATCTATTGATACTCACACCTTAGATCGTCCAAGAAACAAGTCGGGTGGAAACTAGAACCTTTAATTATCTAACAACTAAGAACTCTAGCTATCAGGAAGTCGCCACAATTAAATATGGATGTTCTAATTGATAAGACCAGTGAACTATCTAACAACTTATTTTGTTTAGAAAGTTCAAAGAATAAAACTCCAAGTAATTTTGAAGCAAAATTCGTCACTTTTATTAAATTGATGAAAAAGATATGCCAAATAGGCTACAAAATAAACTATTTATAAGAATTGTTAACCCTAAACCTAAACTAAAACAAATCCTTAAAAGATAAGAAAACATGTCCTTTTTAGAAAAGGAATTATTTTGCTTGCAAAATAAGCTAAAGAAAAGTATTTCTAACTAAA
>CATIWM010029786.1:0-12082 GCA_949671775.1 Mallotus repandus | reverse complement strand
ATACATCAAGCTACCAACAGCACTTGCATAAGGTACTTTTGTCATGTATTCCCGTTCTGCATCATTCTTTGGTGACATGGATGTACTAAGCTTGAAATGAGGAGCAAGTGGTGTACTAACTGGTTTTGACTTCTCATTCATGCTAAAACGTTTTAGTACCTTTCTCAGATATTCTTTTGAGATAAACAAAGCCTCCCCAATTTCCTATCTCTAGATATCTCCATGCCAAAAATCTTCTTTGCTTCACCGAGATCCTTCATCTCAAACTCCCTGTTCAATTGAGTCTTCAATTTCTCAATTTCTGTCTGACTCCTGGAAGCTATCAGCATATCATCAACATAAAGTAGAAGATATATATAGGATCCGTCTTGTAGCTTACGCAAATATACACAATGATCATACTTGCTTCTTTTGTACTTTTGCCTGATCATAAATTTATCAAATCGCTTGTACCACTGCCTTGGAGATTGGTTCAATCCATACAATGATTTTTTCAATTTGCATACCATATTTTCTTTCCCAGCTACTTTGAATCCATCTGGCTGAGTCATATAGATTTTTTCCTCCAAGTCTCTATGTAAAAATGTAGTTTTTACATCCATCTGAACTAGTTCCAAATCTAACTATGCTACCAAAGCCAATCAAATTCTGATGGAGGGATGCTTTACAACTGGAGAAAATACTTCATTATAATGAACTCCCTCTGTCTGAGCGTAGCCTTTAGCCACCAATCTTGCTTTGTAGCAAACATTATCCTTATTAGGAAATCCATCTTTGTTTGCATATACCCATTTGCACCCAATTGCCTTCTTTCTCTTTGGAAGACTAGCTAGTTTTCATGTTTGATTCTTTTGAAGGGACTGCATTTCTTCATCCATGGCGATCCCCTACCTTTTCTGTTCTGAACTTTGAATAGCTTCATTATAAGTGGCAGGAACGTCATCAATTGCAATTGGTGATGCAGAAGTGACTATATTAGCATAACGAGCAGGTTGTCTGATGGTCCTCTTTCCCTTTCTTTGTGCAATTAATTCTTGTTGTTGTGGATGTTCTTGGGACTGAACCTCTTCTTCATTTGACTCTTCTTCTACCATAGGAGAGTCGTCATCAGTTTCTTTATTGGCTGGGACAATTCTGGTGCGATTAAACTCCACCTGTTTGGGAGTACCATCTGTCTGCTCCATTTTTTATAAAGTCACCTTTCTCAACATGGTAGATTCATCAAAGGTAACATCCCTGCTGAAGATTACTTTCTTTTTTTCTGGACACCAAAGACGATAGCCTTTCACACCAGAAGTGATCCCCATAAAGATTGCCTTCTTTGATCTAGGATCCAGTTTTGACTCCTTAACATGGTAATATGCAGTGGAACTAAACACATGTAAGGAATCATAATCAGTAGTAGGATTTCCAAACCATTTCTCCAATGGCATTTTACCACCAATAGCGGTCGATGGTAAGCGGTTGATTAGATGACAAACATATACTCTAGCCTCAGCCTAAAATTCTTTGCCTAACCCAGCATTGGACAATATACACCGAACCTTCTCCAGCAATGTCCGGTTCATACACTCTGCTACCCCATTTTATTGTGGTGTATTTCTGATGGTGAAGTGTCTGACAATACCTTCAGCTTCACAGACTTTCATAAATGGATCATTTTTGAACTCTCCACCATTGTCTGTACGAAGACGTTTGACTTTTCTGCCTGTTTGAGTCTCTACCATCCTTTTCCATTTAAGAAAAATATCCAGCACCTCATCCTTCATCTTCATTGTAAACACCCAATCTCTCCGTGAAAAATCATCAACAAAGGTGACGTAATAATGTTTTCCTCCTAACGAAGTTATTTTAGAAGGCCCCCACACATCTGAATGAACATAATCCAAAATACCCTCAGTATCATGGATCGCTATTCCAAATTTCACCCTTGTTTTCTTCCCTTTAATGTAATGCTCGCAAAAATCTAATTTGCAAGCCCGAGCTCCTTTCAATAATCCTTGATCTATTAGTAATTTCAAGGATTTTTCACCAGTATGCCCCAAGCGTATATGCCATAACCTGGCTGCTCCTGACTCTTGATCATCAGTTGAAGCTGTTACTGCTGCTGTCCCAACAATTATACTACCCAAAATGTAATACACATTATTTCTTTTTCGAATTCCCTTCATTATCACAAGTGCACCAGAGATGATCCTCTTAATCCCATCTTTTGCCCTTACTTCGAAACCTTTTGACTTTAAGTTTCCCACAGAGATGAGATTCCTCATCAAATCTGGCACATAATGAACACCTGTTAAGGTTTTAATTGATCCATCCTGATTCCTCAAATGAATTGAACCAATCCCATATTTGTCAAGAGGGGAATTATTTGCTGTGTAGATAACTCCACCTTTTAGTTCTTTAAAATCAAAGAACCATTCTCTATTGGAGGTTATATGATGGCTACAAGCTGAATCTAGCAACCATGATCTAGAACAACTGGTTGATGGTGTAGCAGCAATTGAGAGATCTCAATCTGCATAATCACACTCAGCTACATTTGACTCTGGGACAACCTTTCCCCTTGCAAGTTTGCCTTTATTCTTTAGCTTGGGAAAATCTTTCTTCCAGTGCCCTTTTTGTCGACAAAAGGCACATTGATCTTTGCTCAGTCTGGAATTTGACTTCAATCTTCCTCTCCTTCCTTTGTTCTGACTCCGCGAATGGCCTCTAATAATAAGAGCTTCTGCTTCTACACTTGTGTTTTCTTGCTTTTCTTTCTTTCTCAATTCACAACTATACAAGGTAGCAGTTACTTCACTGAGAGACACATCAACCTTCCCATGAAGTAAAGTAGTTTCAAGATACTCAAACTCATCAGGAAGTGATCCCATCAACATAAGAGCCAGATCTTCTTCTTTAAAAGCCACATCCATATTCAACAGATCAGTCACTAGCTGATTAAAACTAGTAATGTGATCATTCATAGTGGTACTTGGAACATAGTTGAAGCGGAACAATCTCTTTTTCATGTAGAGTTTGTTCTGACCGCTTTTCTTCAAAAATTTCTCTTCCAATGCATTCCAGAATTTACTTGCAGAAATTTCTTTAGAAAATGCATACTTCTGCTCTCTAGAAAGACACGATTGAATGGTACCACATGCCAATCTATTGATCATCTTCCATTCTTTCTCCTCAACATCATCTGGTTTCTTTTCTTTAATGGCAATGTCTAGACCTTGCTGAAAAAGAGCATCTAGAGCCTCACTTTGCCACATGCCGAAATGGCCAGTGCCATCAAAAATTTCCACTGTAAATCTAGCGTTTGTCACAGCAATTCTTCCCAAAATTGAAGATGAAGAAGCTGTTGACTTCGATGTGGATTCTTTTATGCTGTCTGCCATTTCTGCTACAAATTCTATTTAATAGCTGTCAATGCAGAATGTCAATTAGCCCAAGAAAATTTTTTTCTGATGTGGAAGATCAACCTAAGCCGCAACCACAAAGCATACTAAAATAAACCAAGAGCTATGATACTAATTGTTGTGGAATTCGGGTTAATTTCCACCAATAATAAATTCACCTTAAGAACTATTACACAGGTGACTAGAGTGAAAATGATTGTACAAAAAATTACCCCAAGGTAGACTCCCAGGAAAGAGTGGTGGGGTCACAATGCCTCCTTAAAAACCACCCTCCTTAGACAGAATCTATCAAGATAAGTAATTTTAATAGCACAATAATTAACAATAACTATACTCGACAATAGCTATTAAATAGACATAAAAGAGAACACCAAAATTTAACGAGGTTCGGCCAATTATGCCTACGTCCTCAGACACTACTAAAATAATATTTCACTAATTGAGAAAATATTACAAAAGAGAGAGAAAAAGATTAATTGCCAATATATGAGAGAGGGCAATTTTGGGATGATTAACTAAGGAAGGGTAGAAGTCTATTTATAACCAAAAACTTTCTCCTCCTCTTAATAACTAAGCAATGTGGGATTGGCAATTTTGCCAAAAAAACCAACAGTTACTTCTCCTCCACCACCACCATCAAAGCACTACCCACGAAAGTCATGGCTACCATCATGTACGGTTCAAATTAGTATTATTCTGAGGAACTAGAAATGTATGCTCCTTTTGTTCTGAGAGCAGAAAATGGAGTGAATTTGATGTTGCTTGTCTAATTTCGAGAATGGAGTTTGGCAAAGTTTCTCCAGTTGCTTGTAGCGGGATGCTTCATTGGTTATTCAAGAATCAAAATATAGGTTTTAATGACATTCTTGTATATGATCTGTACAACGAACCTAATAAATTCGGCACCCTTGATACACCCCGTGAAAGGTCTAGCAAGAATGTGCGGGAACTCATTGAAGGATCAAATCAAGGCAAAATTCGTTTCTATCAATTCTCTATACCCATACAAGTAATCCTTGTATGCTTCTAAAAGCATGGGAGCTTGTAAACTATGAAAGCTATGAATGGTCTTTTATAAACAAGATTTGTTTGCGTGCTCAAATCTCAAACCTTCTACCGTCTACATTGGGCGGTTTCAGATTACTGTCTATAACATTTTTGAAAGAAGAAAATGAAGATATAGCTTATATTTGTGCGTCAAAGTATGTTTTCATGTGGAAGATGAAGACTAGAATGGTGAAGGTGTTGTTAGATAATGTACCATGTTGCAGAGCCCTTCCTTTTGTTTTCCCCTCGCCAACCCCAATTCCTGACTTTATGTAAGCAGGGAAAAACTTGATGCTGTATTTTTCTTATTTTCTTCTTAAATTCATTGATATTGAAGCTAGATTAGTTAAGTTTTTAATGTGAAAACTTCTAGTTGTGTCACTGGATGGTTTGGATTCAGGTAAATTTCTGTACAAATTAGCATCACTTTATTAATTTGTCAATAGTAATCGTTAATAAATGTAAGGCATATTGGTGTAAAAAAAATCATACGTTTGCCACTTGCTATATCCATTCTAAGATAAAAAAAATAGAGCTACTAAATGTATTGATCACTGTCCTATTCGATTGAGCGCCTGCACTAACCATAGTTTTGCATGATGAAAAAGTGATATGATAGTGAATACTTCCTATCTGTGAATAGTAGAACTTAGGTTTTGCATGATGAAAAACCTACGTATATAAGGATATGATGAAAACATGAGTAGGTTTTTTCACATTAAATAATGAAAATAGATCTGGTTGCTTAACAGTATAATGCAAAACTCATCATAGCTTTGGCTTACCGTATATAAATTGAAGAAATAGATGCATTATTTTCATTTGAATTAGATGAATATCCTATTGAATGTTTTATGTTTTCTTTAAAGCTATTGGGGGGCATGTTGTGCTAAAAAAGTCAATGGTCCGGTGGGGCAAAAAAGTTAAAAAAGATCGATAAATCTAAGACATGCTTTGTCCTGTTCACGTGTGAATGTTTGGTAAAACAGAACATCATAGCATATGAACCTTGAAGAGATTTTTCTTTCAGGTTTTAGGCACAAGAAGTTTCGTTCCTATTACTAGCACAAATGATTAAGGATTAGTCTATCTACAAACCATTGCAATAAGATGGTAGAGAGCTGTTTTTATTTAAAATATGTCTTGATTCGAGTCATGATATATTAAATTAATCGTTTGGAGATCTTTGTTATTTTTATAGTTCTATTTAGATCGTATCAGACTAGTTAGAGTATAGTAAACTCTAGATATTAATGATTTAGAAAAAAAATAATAGTAATAACAATAACAATAATAACACCAATAATAATAACAACAATTATAATAATAATGAAGGATTTGTCCAACTTCAAAAAGAAAGTGGAAAACAAATAAAATTATTTTCAAGAGATTTTAGAATGCTTTGTTAAAATATATTTAGATTTTTTAAAATGAAATTGAATATAATTAAAACAATTTAAAAAATATAATGGTTAAGAATATAAACTTAGTTTATTATATAATATGGATCATTCTCCGAAATGGAAATTGGAGGAATTTAGTGACTCCAGCATTAGACTTTTGTATGGATTTGTGATGGCTAATACTATCCAGACTATGATATTGGAAGAGTTGCTTAGCAGATCATTATTTGGAGCATGCCTCCAAGGAAACCAAAAGAATTAATATCAGGCTATGTTACTTCAGTAGAATTTTTTAATCTATGTATGTCTAGTACAGGTATGGCTGGGAGCTTGAGGACTACTCTTGCAAAACATGGATGGCGTTTCAAACACAATATTAAATTTGGTGCAATGCTCTCAGAATCTCTGATACAAAATGTGGAGGAGATAGGTCTATACCTGTCTGTGGAGACTTGCAAAATTGATGATAATGATAATGAGCACTGATAGACATAATGGGACGCAAAATGACAAGCATTTTTTTTAAAAAAAACATACTGCCCCATAAGTAGGGGCAGTATGGTATTTGATGTTGATTTTATGAGAATTTTACGGTCCATTTCGTATAACGGGCTACTACAAAAATTACTTTTAAATGATAATATAACTTATGTACAACCTGATACATATATCATTTGTCACAAATTTAATTATTGGATATTTATGGAATAGCTAAAAGTTTTTTCATTATTCATGCTTAAGGATTCATTAAGGTTATTTATACTCACAGTCCCTAGAGTTATACCCCTGTCCCATTAGAATCCCAAAGAATCAATTGGGCTCACTGAAATCCCTGAATTTTAATTTTAGTAACAACGATCCCCCTCTCGCCTATTTTTGATCAAATCAGTACCGAAAAGTCGACGTGGCATACATGTGCTTGTTGAAGTGGCAAAATAAATTTCAATTAGGCCACGTTTCCCCCTGCATGTTGACACATGGGTCCCGCATGTTGCCACGTGTCAACAATCCTTCAGCTAAGAAAAAAGTACCGTTAAAAAAAACTGACTGCCATAGTTTCCCTCTTAACATTTTTTGGCCAAAATGAGTTTTCCTCTCACCTTTTCATCAACGCCATTAAAAAACTTAGAAAATAGAAAACGAAAACCAGAAATCTAAATTGATTTTGTTGAAATCAACATTAAAAGCTTTTAGGTTTGGGGGTTGTAGCAGTAGAAGAAAGGACGGAGAAAGAAGGGAAAGGTAAAGGTTTATTTTATTTTTGTTTTTATGTTGTTTAAGTGAAAGTGAGGCCAAAAAAGTGTGAAAGTGAAATGAATGTGAAAGTGAGAGTGGTCTTGATGGATTTTGCAGACAAAAGTAAAGAACCACTAGATTTATTCGTTGTTGGTTGGACAAAAAGGATGAGGAAGGCACATAAAGACAACTCAAACAGTGCATTTGTTGGCCATTATTGAACATGGCTGATGACACATGTATGCTAAAGGCACTGTAATCAACTATATAATGTAATTTTATATTAAATTAACTTGGATATTGTTTGAATATTTTTTTCGATTACAATTTCAAGTGAATAATTTATTTGAAGACAATAACTTTTTAAAATCCCAATTTGTTTGTGATAACATGAAGCCTATGCATTTTTTTATACTTAATGGTGTCTGTGCTGTGTAAGTTAGGACTGACTTTTTTTTTAATCTCTATTTGAACAGATGGATTAGGAAATGTAACATTTGTTATTATGTTGCATTATAATGGGGAATTGGATGAATCAAGGTACCATGGTGGTAATGTTGATGATAAAGAATTTAAAGTTTATAGGATATCATTAGTTTCAATTGATGTGTGGGTAGAAAGTTTAGGCTTTATGGGTGAATTCCAATATTATTGGAGAATTCCTGAGATGAATTTTAAGAATGGTTTGAAATTGCTAAGTTCTGATGCTTACGTTTTTGAAATGAGTTTACATGGAGCTGATTATGGGATAATTGATGTTTATATGAAGCATTTAACATTTGATGAATTAGATGATTTGGTAAATCCTAGAAGAAAATCTAGTGTGGTTATAGAGGAAATAGATGATGATAATGTTGTGTGCATGAGTAATCAAAGTGTCCAATATAGTCAAAGTAGACTTTGCATTGAATATGTGGCCAATGAAGAAAGTGTAGTTGATGAACAAGTTCAAAAAATGCATACTGAAGCTGAGGATGAATTGTTTGATGTTGTTGTGGTGAATGAAAAAGAAAATGCAGATGTTGATTTACATAATGAGAATGCAGCAGTCGAAGTTGATGAGGTTGGTGGTAATGAAAATCAAAATGAAAGGGAAATGGAAGGGGGAGATGATTTAATTGATCCAGATTATGACATTTTTGAGGGAGATGATGACTTAGTTGATGTCTTAAGAGCAACTGGGCAGATGAATGGTGGAAACAAAAATAATAGAAAGGAAGGTGCAGTACCAGCAAGTGAAACAAAAGCAGAAACAACAGCTAGAGAACAAACAGAAGCACAAATAGCAGCAGCTGAAGTAGAAACAGGAAGGACAAAAGTTCAGGGAGAAGCAGCTGGGTCTGAAGCAGGGGATACAGATTCTTCTGGGATTAAAGATGAAAAAATTCCCTCAGCACCTACAAGGAAGAGGGGTAGGCCAAAAAATAGTGGCATTAGATTGCGAACAGGTGGTGTGGAGTCCACAATGAGGTTCAATCAAATTAAGGTTGAATCAGATTATGCACCCTTTGATGAACTACAAAATGTATTAGATTCTGAGGAAGAAGGTGTAGATAGACCTTCAAAGCAATTCCCACTCTTCAATGCTGAGGAGAATTCAATGAATCCTACATTTGAGGTTGGTATGCTATTTCAAAATAAGGAAGTTTTCAATGAAGCTTGCATAAACTGGGGGATTAGACATAGATACCAGTTGTATTTTGCAAAAAATGATAATGCACGAGTGAGGTGCAAATGCTTTAAAGAGTGGATTTTTTATTTACGTGGCAAAGTTTAACACGAAGGATAAGAATGATAAGGCTTTCTAACTTAGGAGCTTCAATTTGAAGCACAAGATCAATTACTACAAACAACATAAAAATTTCCACTTAACATTAAAGTGGCTTGCCCAGAAATACAAAGAAGAATTCAAAGCTGATTCAACATGGCCTATTCAAAGACATAAAGCTAAAAATTACTACGATGAAAGCTTGGAGGGCAAAGAGTCATGCATTAAAGACAATAATTGGTGATGAGAATTTGCAGTATGCAAGATTGTATGACTATGAATATGAGATCTTGAGATCAAATCCTGGAAGCACAATTTTTTTTAAGGAACTTAAAGGTGTATTTGCTGGTATGTACATGTGCTTGGCTGGTTTGAAAGATGGGTTTAAAGCTGGTTTGAGGCATTTCATATGTCTGGATGGGTGTTGATTGAAAGGAGAATATGGTGGGCATCACTGCATTTATCCTATTGCTTGGGCTGTGGTACACAGTGAGTCTACTGAAACATGGACCTAGCTCTTTGAGTTATTGAAATCTGATTTGGAGATGTGGAAGTCACATGATTTGTGCCTCATGTCTGATAGGCAAAAAGTATGGGCCAGATTTATTTGTGTTTGTTCAGCTCATTTATTATCAATATATTTATTTTGTGATTGTGGCACATTTATTTACAAGGCCTTATAAATGCTGTTACTGAATTATTTTCAAATTTAGAGCACATGCATTATGTTCATCATATATGGTGCGAAGTTCAAAGATAACAAGATGAATCCTCTCCTTTTTAGTGCAGCAAGAGCATCTCATCTTGTGAAGCTCAATCATTAGCTTGATGAACTTGAGAAAAAAAAATTCAGCTGCAAGGGAGTGGGTGCAAGAGAGGCCTTATGAGCAATGGGCAAGGGTTGTTTTCAAGAATTTTCCAAAATGCGATCTTATTTTGAACAATATAAGTGAATGTTTCAACAAATACATTTTAGAAGTAAGAGAGCGGCCATTGTTGACTATTAAGGAGATGATAAGGTCACAAGTCATGAAAAGGATTACATCGAAGCAAGCTCTTGGGAAAAAGATGAAGGGTGATTTATGTCCCAAGATAAGGAAGAAGTTGGACAAAAATATTAACTTATCATATGAATACAATGCTAAATTTGCTGGTTCAGCTAAAGCAAAAGTCAAAGGGCCAGAGGTAAATTTTTAGTTGACTTGGAGAAACGATCTTGTGCTTGTCGAAGATAGGCCTCACATGGATTCCTTGCATACATGGACTGGCAGCCATCATTGAGTAAAATGAAGATCCATTCTGCTATGTTGACAAGTGGTATAACAAGACAGTATACCAGCAAGTTTTCAACCATATCATCAACCCAACAAATGGCCTTGAATTGTGGGAGGCTCATCCTAGTCCCCCTGTTGTTTTCCTACCACCTCATGCAGCTAAGAAAAAGAGATGAAGAATGCCAACTGCAAGGAGAAAGGAAGCAGAAGAGTTAGAAAAAAGAACCAAAAAAAGCAAATCCAAGCAAAAGCTCAGTCTGAAAAAGAAAGGCATTGCGAAAGTCAAATGCAATACTTATGGAAAGGCTGGCCATAACAAGAGGTATCATGGTGTTTCTCCAAATACAATACCTGCCAGCCATGTAAGTAAATCACTTATATATTAAATTGATAATATAATGCACATTGTTATCAAATAATTTTTTTCTTTACAGGCACACACCAATGTGACAGGTAGTTCAAGCATGAACACACTAACTTCTTCAGCTCCTTATACTATTCAGTGGATGCCTGATGTGAGTTATTCATTGCTGAATTTTATTTGCTTAAGGGAATTTGATTTGTTATGGTGATTGTGATTCGCAATGCTGAATTTCATGACCTATTGTCAATATGATGTGCAATTGTGATTATGATTATGTATTTTGAATTTATTTTGATATTGTGAAAAAAATTTACTATTGTGCATTTGATGGTTGGACAATAGGATCAAGCAGAATTCCCTCGAGTCAAGTCAATGTGAATATATCTTCTCCTTTTAATGTTGGGGAAATTAACACAGTAAGCTCAATCACTTTAATGGCATTATTTTATCCATACATCTTATTTTGGCATTATTTAGACAAGTTTTTTCTACTTTTTAATACAACAAAGGTCTTAGTGTGGCACTTCTCAAGCAAGGATAAGTGAAGATGTCAACCAAAGCCAACACATTACAATTTTAGACATAGCTCCTGTTGCACATCAGATTCAATCAAACCAAGGAGCTAATGAGAAACGGACTTAAAGGGCTGCACCTAAAGGCAAACATGTGCCTGCGAGATACATGCAAAAGAAACCAAAGAACTAGATTCAAGCACAAAGCAAATGTTTTTATTTTTTATTCATTGTAAGCTGCAACTATTTTGGTCATAAAATAGACTAGACATGATGGATATAATATTGATTATGTTTTGTAATAGCAAACTTAAGCAGCTAATTAGGTTTTATAGTGTTTCACTGTTGAAATAGCTTGCTAAGCTTGTTTCAATACTGAATCAAGACATGTTTGATCGTTCTTTGCTTCATTACTGTCAATGAAAATTTTCATTTTACACTTTTTAGTGCATGTAACCAAAACAACATTTGATTCAAATTTAAGTTCATTTCTTCTTATTATGTAAACATATTTAAGTATACTATAACATGGGGCATTTCCTGCATATTTTTCAATTTCACAACTATGAAGAAAATCAATCTTCCTTTTCGAAATAGTAAGCAAATATCATTTCATTCAAATAAAGGATAGCACATTAGTGTTGCTCTTAAAACTCGCAAGTGCACGAGTCGCGATTGTAGCACATAAGATATCGTTCCCACGAAGACTGTATATTGACTGCCAATTATTTTTACCTATAACTTAGCTAGCAAAATGAGTAAAGAATTTAAAAAATTATAAAATTTAAATAATAACTTAAATAGACTAAACTGAAATAAGATATTTAATATTTAGAATATCGGTTTAGTTTCACTAATCAATTCTAATCTTGAACACATTATAAAATAAATAATCTTTTAAATTTAGTTAAGGATAATTGCTATAAATTGCCTAAAGACTCTCTCAAGTTCAATTAAGCATGCAAGGATTAAAATCTAACCTACTCTCGTGATTAATAAGTTAATCCTAGCTCATTAAGATTTTCAGCAATTAATTTGTCACTGTGATTAAACTGTCATGACTCCCCGAAG
>CATIWM010029767.1:0-12505 GCA_949671775.1 Mallotus repandus | reverse complement strand
TTTGTATAAGTTTGAAGGCAATTAATGGCCTTGATATTTCAAGCAGATTATAATATGATTTTCAAATGCTCTATTATTAGTATTTGAGAAGTTGAATGTTTTTGGTTTAACCAAATTATTTCCTGCTTGATATATCTATTCACTGAGTATTTCTGTACTCATTTTACTCTGTTTTAAAAATATTTTCAGATAGCAGGGCTTGATAGTTGGTGAACAAGTTGAGTGAGTGTAGATAGAAGTTCATAATAAGGTTGGCCAACATCCTTGTCAGTGAAGCCTTGTATATTATTTTATTTAATTTTTAGTCTTTTCTTTATAAAGTACTGTAAATGATAGTATTTTGAAGTTAAACGATGGTGGCTAGATTATATGTAAAGCAACTGTTTAGAACATGTTGTGTATTGCTTAACTAATGTTCTATATTATGTTTTCATTATATAATTACCAATATCAATATAATTTAAAAACATTATTTTCTATAATACTCAATTTGCTTATACTATAGTGGTTATTAATAAAAGTATCAATTACAAAGTTTTTATTTCTTAAATGAGGCCAAATCTTTCCAAGATATTATTTTCAATTTTATTAGTAATGTTTATAACCTAATTTGATCGAATTAAACGCTATTTTGAATGGTTGGTTTTAAACGTCCATCTCAGGCTAAGTGAGACGAGGTGTGACAATCTGCCTCAATTCCTTTGCTCGATATTTTGTGCCCTAAGACTATACCTTCATCCACCATAAATGGCATTTCTCCCAATTGAGAACTAGGTTAGTCTCATCACAATGTTTGAGTACCTTATCAAGGTTAGCTAAACACAAATCAAATGAATCACTAAAAAAAAATTATCCATAAATACCTCCATGATATCCTTTACTAGATTAGAAAATATTGCCATCATACACCTCTGGAAAGTTGCAGGAGCATTACATAATCCAAATGGCATTTGCCTATAGGTAAAGGTGCCATAAGGACATGTAAATGTAGTCTTTTTTTATCCTTAAAAAAATGAAAATTTAGTTATATTCAAAATATCTATCAAGAAAATAATAAAAAGCATGACCTGCAATTCTTTCCAATATTTGGTCAATAAAAGAAAGAAAAAAATGATGGCCTTATATAACTTCATATAAGCAATACACACTCGCCGCCATTAACTACCCTCTTTGAAATAAATTCTCCTTCCTCATTCTCTATAATTGTCATCCTACTCTTTTTAGGCACACATTGAATTGGACTCACCCATTCACAATAAAAAAATAGGATAAATTATGCCTGCATCTAAAAGTTTCACAATCTCCTTTTTCACTACTTCTTTCATGTTTAGGTTCAGTCTCCTCTATCTCTCAGCTGTGGGTTTATGCCCCTCCTCCATATAAATATTATGCATGACAATAAAGGGACTAATTCCCTTTATATCAGATATCTACCATCCTAAAGCTCAAACTCTACCCTTCATTACCTCACACTCTTTATTACCTCACACCCTTTTCTCTTGTTCAATGGTGAATTTATTTGAAATGATAATAGGTAATGTGTTGTCATCTCTAAAAAAATGCATACCTCAAATGGCTAGGTAATAGCTTTAGTTTAAGTTTAGATGGCTTTTTAATGGAAGAAGGTGTGGGATTATCACTTCTCACTAAAATTTTAGGTATTATGAATGTGCAATCTTGCACTTTTCCATTCTTTATCTCCACATCTTTTTGTTCATCATCCTCACTCTCACCTAAACAGAAATTCACCTCTTTTACACACTCATCAATGCTAACAATTTTTATGCAAGTCTCATCCTCTAAAAGGTGCTTCATTAGTTTTGACATGATAAAATTACCTTTCTTATCTCCTACTCTCAAAGTCAACTTACCCTCATGCACATCAATTAAAGCTTTACAATTATTTAAGAAGGGCCTACCAAAATTAAGAGACAAGTTCTATTTGCCTCAAAATCCAAAAAAACAAAATCAATAGGAAATATAAACTTGTTTACTTTATTAAGCATATCTTCAATCAATCCATATGTTTTCTTAATTGAATGGTCTGCCAACTATAATGACATATTGGTGGGCTTCACATCTCCTAATCCTGAGTTCCTAAAAATATAAAGAGGCATCAAATTAATACTAGCTCTTAAATCACATAAACATCTAAAAAATTTGCTAGTGCTAACAATGCAAGGAATAGTAAAACTCCATGGATCTTTCAATTTGGTTGGTACCTTTCTCAAAATGATTGAGCTACATGTCTCTGCCAAAGGTACAGTCTCATTATCATCTCATATGTGCTTCTTTGTAATAAGTTCCTTCAAAAATTTGGCATAATTAGGCATCTTAATCTGCACCTTCTTAAAAATTACTAAAAATTTAGAAAATTGCTCCTTATCTTTATATTTCTTTAACCTCTGAGGAAATGGAATTTTTGGTGCATAGGTTGGAGGTACGAAATTTGAAGCCTCCTTTTACTTTGTATTCTCATTTGCTTACTCCTCTTTTAGCACATCCTCAACTATGACATATTTATCATCTTCCTTTTCCTCAACCTCTTTAGAAACCTCAACCTAAGATTTTAATCCCTTACCACTTCATAAAATGATAGCCTTTAACTCCCTTAGGTTAGACTCTGTAGTGCTTTGTGCTCTTGTCCCTATTGTATTAGCAAGTTGATCTAGCTGAACCTTAATGTTACGGATTGAAGAGGAATGGTTCTTTATAATTTGATCAAATTTAGACTCCATCCTCTTTTGATTTTCCTATTGGATAGACAACTTGTTAGTGATAGCATCCAAGATTTTATCTAGCTTATTCTTCACTGAAGTCATCCTATCTTGCTGTGGATGTTGAAATCCTGGAAAAACTTTTAGTGCTTGTTGTCTTAGCAAATTATTATTGTTGAGAAAGGTTGGTGCAGCCACATTATTGTTGTTATTCTATAAAAAAACTTGGCTAATTTTGTCACCTCGGATTGTAGGTCTTCGAGTATGGGTTGTTGGCTGGTCTTCCTTAAAATTGATTCCTAACATAATTCACATGCTCCATATAACCATCTCTCATCATACATGCATCACAAACACCAAAATCATTATTAGAATATCTAAATAAATTATAAGATTCATATATAGGGGTTGCATTATTCTTGTGGGAGAGGTTTCCGAGTTGCTTTATGAGTGTAGCTATTTAAGCTTGAAAAGCTATCACTGTGTCAAGTTCTAGTCTCTCCATTTGTTTTAGTGGATTAGCACGCTTAGAAGCCCATAAACAATTGACACGTGCCATCCTTTCCAAAAGTTATGCAGCCTCATCTACTATCTTTTTCATCAAGAATTCACCCGCTTTGGCATTAATGGAATCTCTTTTGGCACTCATGACTCCATTGTAAAATAATCAACACATCTTTGGGAAGCCCATGATGTGGACAGTTCCTTTGCAAATTTGAAAACCTCTCCCATACCTCACTCAAGGATTCATTATCAAATTGTTAAAATGAAGTTTGCTCCTTTACCACATTTGTTGTCTTGGATGGTGGAAAATATTTTGCCAAAAATGCTCTAGCTAAATCATCCTAATTGGTGAAAGAAATTGGCAGTTGGGACTTCAACCATTCTCTAGCCTTATCCTTCAGAGTGAAAGGGAATAACCTCAGTCGAAGTACATCATTTGACATACCATTATACTTAAGTGTATCATAAATCTCTAACAAATTTGCTACATGGTCATTCAGGTCCCCATTCAGCATGCCATAAAATTGGACATTTGATGGGATCATTTGCAACAAGGCCAACTTGATCTCAAAATTATTGATTTCAACGTTTGGCCTTATGATGCTTTATTGTGTACCTCTTAACCCCGACATAGATGTGTCTAATAAGACCTATACATCAACATTATTTCCACTTTCATTAGCCATTATGCTTGAATCTTCTTAAAAATGCCTAGGATTCTCTTTCTCAAACTTAGTAAGCTTTGGTATGTATATAAGCGGTTCCTTTTTGGATCTTTAGGTATTGCACATACACTGAAAATCAACTCTACAAAAAAAATAATTAAAATAAAAATATAAATAATTGGTGCCTAAATCCAACAAAAATCAAATCAATTATGATGTTAGATCAAAATCTCTGACAACAACGCTAAAAACTTGTTGCGTATGAACTGCAAGTGCACTATATAGATAAGGTAAAAAATATTTCATCCCATAGAGATTTGATCCAATTAACTATTTACCAACCTCTTATTGTCTAAGGCTAAAAATAAATGTATGTAAAATTATTCTAAATTGTGAATTCAAGAAATCTATTTCAAAAATAAAGAAATAATTCAATAAAATTAACTTGCTAGGAATTAAATCACTTCAAAATCATTAAGCTAACTGAATTTACTACTCAATTAGCCATGTATATATAGAGCTTTCCTAAAGCACTGATCAATCTTTCTCAAGCATTAATTAATTTAAATTCACAATTATCAATCAAGGTAATAAAGACCCAATTCTCATTGCAATCTAAGTACCTAAACATCAAAATCATGAATTACGAAGTACAACTCAAAAGGTAGTTTAATTAGCTCAATTTATCTCTAATTTTAAGTTAAGTTAAACTTGCGTTAATAGGTCTATTAGAATTACCATCTCTTAATGCATAATTCCAATTCAAATTATGTTATTGGCAATCAAGCAATAACAAGCATGAAGATCAATAAATACAATACGCAACAACTAGTTAGTATATTAAATTGAAAGTCTAGATCGTGTTCATATTATTAATCCATAACAATGAAAGATTTAACCTAATATATTGTTATTAATCCCCTAAAATTCATAAGAAAAACCCATGATAAAAAGTATAAGAAAGAGAAGAAGAAGAATGAAATAGTTATATGATTAATCTTGAATCATTAATCTTCACTTTGTTATGATTTCTTTAGTCTTCTAGGGTTTCTTGTGTGTTTCTCATTGATGTTCTCCTCTCAAAAGTTCTCCCCCAAGAGTTATTCTCCTTTCATTTAAAAAGAAAAAACCTTTAAATAGTCCCTTCAAGTTTCCCTAAAAATAACGTTGTTAAAAAGCAGTTTCGGGGCATACAACTGTGTGTATTTTAGCACACAGATATGCCTGATTGCCTTCTCTGTAAACCACTATTTTTCAAATTAGGCATGGTTGTGTCACTTCAGGCATACAATTAGGCATACAACTCTTACCATCTTCACATCTTTAAACACAGTTGTGTCAAGCAGTTAAGGTTTCAGTTATGACTTATAACCTTATTTTCACACTGATAAATACCAAACTAAGCCCGCATAGTGTCATGATCGCAAAACACTTAGGCATACGCTAAACCCTGTCGCATACCCATAAACATAATAAACATACTTTCCATTAAATTAAAATTATATTTAATTAAAGTAATTAATTTTTATTAATAATTTTATGTAGGGATACATACAAAAAGTACCATGTGGTTTAGCATTTTTTCACTTATGGGCCTGTGATTTTTTTCATGACACTTTAGTATCCTGTGATATTTTTCATTAGCAAATCTAGGTCAAATTCACTAACACCGTTAACTATGATAATGTAGATATTTATGTGCTGATGTGGATGCCACATAGATGTTTGACATGCTTATGTGGATGCCTATGTGGATGTTGATATGTTGACATAGATGTCAATGTGCTGACGTGCATCCACATCAACATCTGCATAATTACAATTAATAGTGTTAGTGAACTTGACTTAAATTTGCTAACAAATATCACAGAGTACTGAGATGTCACAAAAACTCCAGACCCATAGGTAAAAAATGCTAAACCATAAGTTACTTTTTTATATTTACCCTTTTATTTAATAGTAAACAAAAATTATATATATATATATAAATATATATAAAGTTGGGCTCTCAATTCACATTGTGCATTTATAGTGCATTAATATGCCTCCAATTCCCGCTTATCTACAATTATGCCCTCATTCTTTAAAAGGTCCCCAATTATTGAAAAGACGACGTTTCATCCAGATTACGGTTATGCCATTTTCGTTTTCATAATAAAAATGCACCCGCGAACTGTTTGATCGTCATTTCCCTATAAATTTTTTTCCATTATTACCCTGTGATTGATGGCGAACTTTTATTTTACCATCATTTTTTTTTGGCAGAAAATGTCCTATTTACCCCAGCAGGTCCATGTGCGAATGTGGTGTCGTCTCTTCCATGTTGTTCCCACCCCCACCCCCCTACCAATTATGTTTGCCCCAGTTCTCATTACCCCCTTATCCTTTCGCTACCTCTCTTTCCCCATTCCTCCTCTTTCTTTCATCTCTCTATCATACCTTCTCCTCCTACCTATTTCATTCGTCTGCTCCTCTCAAGCTCTTCCTCGCAACTCCTCTGATTATTCAATTTCTTTATCTTCTATTCGCCAGTGCACCATTCTCTCCTCAACTTTCTTAATTCGCCCCATCCTCTTTTCGATAATTATCATTGCCTATTTTTCCCTTTCTAAGAATTAGCTTTATTTTCTGATCTAGCAATGTACTATGTTGTTTTTTTTACTTTGGTTATGAAAAAAATGCTTGCTGTTTTGCCAACAATCCATGTTTAGATCTTTTCCCTTGTTGGCATTGCCAGTCTATCCATGTAATAATCGCCTTCTCTAGAGATCCGATTGCTAGATGAAAAGGAAAGATCCATATCTCAAAATTGGTACGCTGAGTTTTACCTTTTTACAATGTTTTCTCTTTGCTGCCTTTCAACCCAAGTTCTTCGTTTAAACAAAATTAACTTGCTTTCTGCCTTTTATTCGTGTCAGCCGTCGGTGATTGTATTTACATGTATTGCATGCATTTGAGAACCTTTTCGATGCATGACATGTTATGGGAATAGTGAGGGAGGGTATGATTTCCTTTTTCCAATTTTTCTTTTATATATACATATATATGTCTTTGGTTTTCATCTTTGTGTAAATTATAATTCTTTTAAAGAATTTTTAATGATGTAGCTTTCATATCATTATTCCTCCGCCTGTAAATCGTGTGCTGCTATTCTGGTGAATTTCTGAATGTGAAGGTGTGTTTGTTTTTAAAATAATTATTATTTCTTTTCAAGGTTAAATTTTATATATGGAAGCATAAAAGCACAAATAGCAAGCAATTCATCTAGATAACCCTATATATATTTAGCTTTCCTTAGTCATCTTTGTTTGCATATTTTTTGAAAATGGTTTTTTTTTTTAATTTAGTTTTTCCTTGCGTTTATGTTCTAGCCACTGATGATGACGGGTGTCCTAGTGACATGCAAAACATTCTTTTTGTTGTTCAAAAGGGATCCTTAGAATTGAAATTTGCACTCAAAGGTGCCCATGTCCTTTCCTTTTTTTTTTTCCTGCTTCTTTTGAAATTTATGTATGCTTTTTATATATTCTTCCCAAATAAAAAGCAACATTCCTACTACAACAATTGCTATTCATAGAAGGTAAATAAGGTTTGTTTTCCTGTGCATTCTTATAGTTTTTATTGAGTTTTTTCCAAAAAAAAATCATTGGTTTTCTTTTTCTCTATGGTATTAAAGAAAACAGACAAGAATACAATCAGTTTAATCACTTTAAGTTCTGTTTTAATTATGGAGAGAAAAAATTGTTATCGAAATAAATCAATTTACGTTGGGTTTTTTGTGGGCAATAGAACTTTTGATCTGTATTCATTTGCCATGTGGGCTTGGATTTTACTTGAACATTTTTTATCATTTTTCTAATAATATATAAAAATTGTGCCACTTTCAAAGGCTAACAAATAAATATGCAAATATGCAACACTTATTAGACTTTAAAGAAGATTTTTTTTTTGAAAAATTACAACTGAGTATTGTCTGTTGATTTACATGTTACTTTTTACCTGCAGACCCATTTATGTTAATGCATTCAATGTTGCTTTTTATTTGGGAAGAATATATATATAAAAAAATCGGCCATTTTTAAAAGCTAAGACATGAATGCCCAATATTTTTTAGGCTGCAAATAAGGCTAACATTTGAAAGTAACTATTGGGCTTTATCTTTTGAGCCTCTAAATTCATTTAGGTGCATGTCCATTCGTGTTTGTGCAACTATGATTTTATTGGTAATTTTATAATGAAATGAAATAAGTGCTTGCCATGCACTCCAACAGATTGCTTCAAATTTTGGGCTGGCTTCATTTTTTAATGCCATATTCCTCTACTAGGTCTTAACAACTGTATAGTCTTTAGCAACATTAAATATTTTCTTCTATTTAGAGGAAAAAATATTTGTTTGATTTTACCCCTGAATGTTCTTTATATATTTGCTCTTTACATTTAAAACAAAGTGAAAAAAAATAGTTACCAACGTATATTGAAATTAAATATTCACTATTTGAATTAGATTATATTAGGATTTTTTTTTACTTACTCTTGCATTTAATGCTACTGCATCTAAACTCTTTAGTATTAGCGGCTTCTATATTATTAGGTCCTGTCAACTGTATAGTATTTTACAACATTAAATATTTTCTTCTGTTTAGAGAAAAAAAATTTGTTTAATTTTACTCCTGTGTGTTCCTTATATATTTGCTCTTTATATTTAAAACAAAGTGAAAAAAATAGTGACCGAAGTAAATTGAAATTAGATATTCAGTATCGAAATTAGATTTTATTAGGATTTTTTTACCTACTCTTGCATTTAATGCTACTGCATGTAAACTCTTTAGTACTAAAGGCTTTTATAATGCCCCTACCCCATTAGGGGTACACAAACAGTGTAATTAACTATTTAATTTTTTTGCTATAAGTAGATGTTCCCCCTCCCCAATTATTAATGCATTCTACCCATTGCATTTATTGCTCTCTGTTTTTTTCTTTGCTTGTCTTTTGAAGTTTCTGGTGAGTAAACCAGTCCTATTTAATGATGTCCATTTCTTTTTTTTGCCTTTCTTGAGCTTAACTTGGAAAGCACTTCTATTGCACACACCTAATTAAATTATGTATATTGCATTGTTTTTTTAATGTTTATACTCATTGTTTTGTAGTTTTTTGATATATTCTTTTGTTTACCTGCTTGTGTTATTTTGTCTTCATATTGCTCATGATAAATGTTGATCTTATTGTTAATACTTGTTCTTTTATGTTCTCCATGCCACATATATCTAATCTAATGTTGATCTTTGCATGTCTTTATTTTATAAGCTTCCAATGACTTGGACAAAAAAAAGACCATGCAAAAAAAAAAGTGGTCTATCTAATTTTTCCCAAAAAAAAGCCTATTCACTCATTTCTTCGTCCCTCACCCCTTCCTTTTGCTTACATAGGCTTGGTTTTGTGTTTTACCTATTTTAGAAACTAAATATTAATTGCTTTCATTGTTATTTTCCTTTACCTAGAGGGCTGGAAGTGGCAGGAGAGGTCATCAAGTGGCTTGCTCCTTTTGCTTTATTTTTTATTAAAAAAATAATAATTTTTTTTTATTTTTTCTCAGTTGGTAAAATAACTGCTTGGGACTTGGTTATTTTTTTTAAAAATATCTTTCTCCCTGACATTATCCTATAAAATTGTTGTAGAAAATTTCATGCTATTTTTCTAAAAAAGGATAACACTTGGATTTTGATGCATGCTACTTATATTGCTTTCCTTTTTTTTTTTTTACTAAAATAAGTCTATTGGTCCACAAAGCTTTAAGAAAAAGGGTCACACCTTGTCTTACATAGCCCGAGATGGATATTTAAAACCAATCGTTAATAAACTATTTAATTTAATTTAAATATATTATAAATATCATTATATTTGAAAAAAGAATTTAAATTAATATCTTTTAAAAGTTTAGTCTTGTCCATATGTTGCAATTGAAGATTAAGATTTTTTTTTTTTTGATATTATGTATATATATAAGTAGTAAAATACTATTTATGAATAGTATAATACGTATTTATGAATAGTAAAATGCATATTTATAAATAGTAAAATACTATTTACAGTAATCAATAATATAGAAAATTTCATCATCATTTAAATAAAATTAAAAATGATATTACTCTTTGTAATTAGAAACACAGTAGTGAAAACATCATCAAGATAATATAAAACACATTTCTAAATTGTTATATTACATATAACTTAGCCACCCTTATTCAACTTAAAAATACTCTTTTACAACACTTACATAAACAAGAATAAAAATAAAATAAAATACGAGGCTTCACTGACAAAGATGTTGGCCAACTTTATTCAGAACTTCTATCTACACTCACTTAACTCTGTTCACTAACTATCAAGCCCTGCTATCTGAAAATATTTTAAAATAGAGTAAAATGAGTAAATAAATACTCAATGAATAGATATATCAAGCAGAAAACAATTTAGTTAAACCAAACACATTTAACTTCTCAAATGCTAGTAATAGAGTGTTTGAAAATTATATTATAATCCACTTGAAATATCAAGGCTATTATTGCCTTCAAACTTGTACAAAACTCAGATGAATAAAACATATGTTTTTCAATCATCAAAATAATCTTTCACAAGTATTAACCATCCCTATAATAAGCATCATAGTTTGGTCATAACGTATAGGCCATCACAAGCATCACTCTATAGGCACACTTGAAGGCTTACCCTTCACCGTCCTGCAATCAAGTGCCATGTTGTTTATTATGCAATAACAACCACAAAAAATCTCAAATGTGCATATATCACCTCAGCACATTCACACATCTCATATAGGGTGGTAATACCCAAAACCAAATATCATTTTCATCAAATAATTAATCAAAACACTTTCATCATATTTACAGTTCAATAGAGTATTCAAAATTAAACCTCTTCTCATCATAATTCAAAGGAATGAAATCAAGTTATTTATAATCTCATTTAAATCATTGGGTGTCCAAAATAATCTCAAATTGTATTATAAAATAAAAGCATAGAGTAATAACACATTTAGTTTGTGAAGTTGAAACCATAATCGTTTCAAAGCTTGTATTATAACTAGTCATTCATGAGGTAAATAAGCTAAACTCAAAAAATTTTAATACAACAATTTCAAGTCCATAAAACAAAATTGAAAACTCATTTCATTGCTGATATAAAGAGATTTTAAAAGTTTGAACATCTACTCACAAAATAACTTCCAAAACAAACACAATCAAGACACAATTTTGCTTAATTTGCTTTAGCACCTAGTACTTAACAAATACAATTTTATTTATAAATCATTAATATAATAATCTCACATGCTACTCTAACCATGTAGCCCCAAATAATATGCATAAAATGCAATTAAGCTTAATTTTACAAATCAACTTCATTGACTCTAAAACAGTTGTTTTCAAGTCTAAATTAGAAAAATCACTCTGTCCTGTAAAAAAGGAATTTTAACCTCAAATTTTAATCAGACTCAGATATATATGTCTGGTATCTTAAATAAAATATTTTACTTTGATTGCTCAACTATTAAAGGGCTTAAGGATAGCTCAACATAATCAGCTTTAATAATCTTAGCAGACAGAGCAACTAAAAGTATGACCTCGATTGACAATTTTACAGATTAAATCAGCTCCAATTAAAAACTAAAAATTTTAGATAACTCTTTTACGTTTTCTCAAAATCAAACAAAACTTAATTTTTATTTTCCTAGTTCAAGATATACCAGAAATACTGAGGCTAGTTCTTAACTCATGAACTATAAACCTGGTTTTACAAGCTAACTTTGAAAAAATTTCGGGACTTATAGAAAAAAAAATTTGAGCTGAAATTTGAATCAATATTAGAAATATATTCCTATAATATTCTTTAAAAATTTCACATCAATTGGATAACCATAAAAATAATTATAAATAACGAATTACAATTAATTGAAAGAAATAGACATACTGAGCAATAAAATGTTTTCTCTTATTATCCTAACATAGAAACTAAATCAGATTGAGTTCAAAGAATAAAAATTTTAGATAACTCCTCAAAGTTTCCAGATCATCAAATAACACTAAATTTAGAGCTCTCTAGCTCAAGATATGATTAAATTACAGAGACTAATAAACCAGACTTTATGAACTCGAAATCTGCAACTTAAGAACCCTAAATTAAATCAACCAAAACACTAAAATTACTTACCAAATCAATCACCAAAGTCTTCTAGGATGAAGATTACTGTCTTAATTGTTTTTAAATCATTAAAATTTCACTTGGAAATGAAATTGAAACTTGGAGAATCAAGCAACCCTCTCTTTTTTTTTCTAAGTTTTCTTTCCTTCTTTCTTTCTTTCTTTCTTTCTTTTTTTGCCTTCTATGGCTGCTCCTCCCAATTGAAGGAGATATACCCAAAAATAATAATTAAAAATTATTTAAAATACTCCTTTTGGTCAGTAATGAATTACTAAAGTTACCTATTAATCCTTAAGCTTTCAATTGTTCAATCAAGGACAGTCATTTGCTACAATTAAGTGCTTTCCTCTATAACCATATCTATATATTCTAACTTATACTTAAATTCAATCAATATATATATAT
>CATIWM010029736.1:0-20274 GCA_949671775.1 Mallotus repandus | reverse complement strand
GTGTTTGGACAAAAGTCACAGATGATATTCTTTCGGTTAAGAGGATGTATAATTGTCTTCACTCTTTGAGACCTATGGTGGCATGGCACTCTTTTATTTGGAAAGAATTCCTTCCCCCCTCTTGCTCTTTAATTTGCTTGCGAGCCATTCTGGATTACCTTCCAACGGAGGATAAATTAAGAGCCAAAAGGGTTTTTTTTTTCCTTCTCGGTGCGATTTATATACTGCCCATACTAAGGACAGTAAGCATTTATTCTCATCTTGCAGTTTCTCGAATGTAATTTGGCGCTCTATTTCCATGTTATTTGGCACGTGCCTCCTCCTTTCAGATTCTATCTCTGATTTTATTTTAAATTCGATGAACTAGCACTTTAGTTCACAGGTAGCAACCTCACTTTAGTTCACAGGTAGCAACCTCACTTTAGTTCACAGGTAGCAACTCTATGGTGTTCTGCTATTGTGAACGGTTTATGGATTATATGGAGGACCAGAAACACTACTATTTTTTATGATAAAACTCCAAATATCCACTCAGTTTTAACATGGATCTAGAATGCCATTAAGGAGACTGATTTCTTCAAGATGGGTCGCATGTATAATTCTTCTAAAGAAAGACGTATCCTTGGTGCTCTCCGTATCAGGGGGATCCCAAGGAAAGCCCCTAACATGATTTCAGTTTGTTGGAATCCTCCGTCAACCTCTTGGTTAAAAGTTAACACAGATGGCTCAACTTTGGGTTCTCCGGGAGCAGCTGGGGCATGAGGACTTTTCCGCACTCCTCGGGGATTTGCTAGAGGCGCATTTGCTTTTTTTATTGGTACCTCTTTCGCTTTCGTTGCTGAGTTGAAAGCAGCCATTTATGCTATCCAAACGGCTTGGAACAAAGGATGGCATCAGCTTTGGTTGGAATGTGACTCCACTTATGTGGTTCACCTCTTTCAATCTAGAAGCACCCAAGTTCCTTGGGAATTAAAGCCAAATTGGTTAGAGTGTTTACATTATGTCTCCCAAATGAATTTTAGAGTCTCTCACATTTTTAGAGAAGGAAATACTGCAGCTGATCTTCTTGTCAAGCAAGGTGTTACTGCTTTTGAAATAATGTGGTGGGATGTCACTCCAGAATTTTGTTTTCCCGCAGTTTGTAATGATTTAAATAAAAGGACTAATTATAGGTTTACTTAGTCCTTTTCAGTTTTTTCATCTCCTTTGGTTGCTATGTACTATGATTGCTATGTACTTTCTTATTTTATTTTAATTTAATTTAGGATTTTGAAAGTATGATATGAACGTTAAGATAGTGTCAACCCTAGTTGAGATGCTCGGGTACGTTATCTGATTTCCAACCTCCAATCTTTTATTAAAAAAAATGTAGACAAAATTTGTATTTCTTGCGTGCCTAAAATTATAAAATATGACAGTTTTATGTTTTATATGTAAATGAAAGATGATGATTGAATGTCCTAAAGTCCTAATTTTCACTTCTCCTCCTCCTCCTCAATCACCGCCTTTTCCCCTTTTGGCATCTGTAATATCTCCTAGGTACTCTTGATCTTTTCTAATTTGAAGTTTATTTGTCAAATATTGGAAATATAAAGTGGAATTGCTTTATTTATGCTTGCTTTATTTTGTTGTGCAGATTTTTATATATTTATTTTTTTATTTTACTTATTAATATGCTATTTAATTATTATTTCATTAATATATTATTTATTTATTTATAAATTTAGATAAAAATTTCATGTAGAATGACCAAATAAAATAATTGTAATAATTTTACAAACTATTTGATTAATTTATAACTTTAAATTTATTAAAATTATTTAATTAAAATAATTTTAAAATATATATATTATTTGCAGTTCACGCAATGCACGGATTCACGACTAGTTTAGTAAATTTAATATCAATAATTTTTATTTTTATTTTCTTCATTTATTATTTTTTATTAAACCGACCAAGCCTATCATCCAAATCGATTTTAAATATCTTTGATTTTAGATAATTTTTAATGATATTTAGCTTGATTAAGAGTTCTCATATTTAAAAACTAATTTTATTAGTTTGGTTAGAAATTTAAGCTTTAAACCAATCAAATCCAACCATCAACCTATCATGTGCTTCCCTCTCTTGAGATTCTTATGATTGACTTAATATTGTAACATTTTTTATCCACTTCCTCATGTTATGAAATGATTATTCAAATACTTGAACTTTGCTAAAAACAATAATTATTCATATTTTTCATATGGAATTGGAGTGTTTGGATGATTTTTTTTAATTGAAATAAAATTATTTAGACACTTAAATTACATAAGAAATATTTATAAATAATAATTTTAACAAATTCAAATGTTAAAATGATTAGTATATAAGGATAAATTAATAATATCTTTTGGCCAAAAGAATTAATAATATGTGTTAAATTTATGAAATCGTGAATAAAATTTCAATTCCAAATTTACATAGAAAAGATTCGGTTGTTTTTTTTTTCTGTATATTCTAACAAAAAGTTGAGCTTTTGCTTGAATGCAGTACAAAATGGACAAGATAGTGATGATAATGATGACGATGCTGAAAGGTTGGCTAGAGGGGAGAGTACTATGCCTTACAGGTTTAGATATTTGACCAAGAAGCACCGAAGACCTCCTGTTAGATGGCCTCAGTTTAACCTCATTTTGGATAAGTTAATGTTCTTAAAATTGCCGGATTTCTTCTTCTTATGGCTGTTGAAACTTGAAATATTGATGAGATTCTTTTTTTCTAGGTACATAATTCTGGATGAAATTTAGTGTGGGATTTTCATTTCTTGGTAAATTGAGATCCATCAGAGTTATGGTGTTAAATATTAATTGATGATGATAGCCTGCCTCTATGTACCTTGCTGTTGGAACAGTGTTTGCACAAAGTAAAAATTGCAGCCCAACCTGAAATTATATTTGTATGATACATGTTCCAAGAATAACACCTGCAATACTAGCATGTTGTGAACCTGAACCAAAATTCTTTTTCGTTTCCAATTAATTTACAGCACTAGGTTTCCTCATCCATACATAGAGAGTGGTCTTATTCGAACTAGTTAACTGGAGAAAGGTTGCATTTGTAGTTAGTTTTCTGGGCTACCTTTTGAAAGTTTTGTTGGCTGTTATCTTTCGTTTCATTGGGGGTCCACTCACTTCCATGATTAGATGTATAGAGACTGTAATCTATGCAGTTTGAGCTTATTACTCTGGGACAATGAGGCATGCTCCTGTTCCAGAATTGACTATAATTATTGTGCTTGCATATGTAGTTCTTACAATTCCTGAAGCTGCCTCTCCAAACTCCATTTCTAGCCAGCCATATCTTCTCACAATATCAGGCCTGATAGACCATGCAGTAGTGAGGAACTTGATTGTTTGTTAGTTGTAGGTATTTTTAAGTTACTTTGATGCATGATTAGAGTTTGTTTAGTTATATTTTTATTGGAATTATGTTGTTTTTATGTGTTGTTTTGATTTTGTAGATAAGAAGGTGAAATGCAACCGAAACATTTTTATGACGTGGCCAAATACAATTTTTTTTGTATTTTTCAATTCTAAAGTGGCTTAATTGGTGGGATGTGATGTGATAATTTCGAAAGGGACAAACAAAAATGAGATGTGTTAATTTGGAAGGGGACAAACAAAAGTGAAAAATTATAGAGAGAAACAAAAAAAATAGACAAGAGGAATAAAAAAAAAGATATATAGAAGAAAGAAGAGAAGAACAAGACGTAGAAAAAGGGAGCTGAAAAAAGAAATGAAGGAAGCATGAGACAGTAGCCAAAAAAGTTCAAATAAATCAAGAGTGAAGATTGAAGAACAAAAACTCTAGTTTTACTTTCTTCTCTTTTATCTTGAAATTTTATTAATGGGTTGTTCTTGTGAATTGATTGTGATATTTTTCTTAATGTTAGGCTAAATATTTATTTGTTGGGGATTGATAATCTAAACATTATTTAGTTGATTTTTATTTAATTTGTTTATTATTTTCTTGCATATTATGGTTATTGTGCTTTATTTATGTTGATGCTTGATCATCATTAGCATAATTAAAATTGAAGTTTTAAGTTGAGAGATCAAAACCTTAATGGATCTATAATCATATATTTAATTCTTTTGTAGGTAGAGATATCATAAAAGTATTAAATTTTAGATGGTTATGGTGAATTAATTTATGATTTAACTGGGAAATAAGTTTGCAATGAGAGTTGAAATCTTGTGTTCTTAAGTTAATTCATGAATTAAAAACATTAGTTAGTTCATGAGAAAGACTAATTGATAACTTAGAAACTCCAAGAATATACAAGCTTAATAGCTTAATAACACATTAATTGAAAATGACTAATTATTGTGAAGAGAATCAATCCCTAGCAATTTTATATATTGATAAATCTTTTTATATAAAATTTAAGAAATTTATTTTGCATTTTTTTGTTTAATTTAATTTAATTTAAAAAAACAAAGTGAAATCAAAAGTTTTAAATAATAAAGAATTGAATTAATAGGTGATTAGAACAAGTTCTCGTTATACTACTTTGTGACACCGTACACTTACGGTTTTGCATAAACAGAACTACATCTCTGAGCCACTTCTATTGGGTCTGTATGATTTCTCGTTATTAGTTAAAAACAGAGATCACCTTACATCTGCATTGCCTGCTATTGCTGTATTGGCTGCTGCAGGAGAACCCTGGGTTAGAGTTCTAGTGATATTTTTTTTTTTGGCTTCAACTATTTCTCACTATAGAAGGAAGCTTGAAGAAGGTAAGGAAGAAGTTAATATTGTGGCGACAGGTCAGAGATTTCCAATGCCATTAGTATGTGCAGCCTCTGCCATTAGAATCCGTCTTGTTGCTAAATGAGCTGGTTGCCTGTACTTGACATGGATGATAGTAAGGGTAAAATATTGCATGAAACTGTAGGAGTTTTGAGTTGGGTGATAGTGCAATGCATCAGGGACATTGCAATAAACTGCTAGGTTTTTGTGTTGTTGGGACAAACAGGTACACATTGGAGAAAAGGGGTCAATCAAGTTGGAGTTCTTAGATTGTTTTGGTTATTGTTTACTGAATCAAACTTTATTGTTCCAAAAAAAAAAAAAATCAAGCTTAACAGTTACATGTCATGACATATAACATTTCAATCTTTTGTTTCTTGTAGCACAATATAGCTTATAGATTTAAGCTGTTAAAAAAATTATTGTGCCTTTTGGTTTTGATGTTCCATATAAAATGCTTAATAAACAGAGAAAATCATCTTCACATTAGTCAATAACACTCAAATAAATAAATTGATCAGCTTGGTGCTAAGGTCTTTTTCATTAGACTCTGTTGTTGTAATGAATTGTTTCTAGCTGCATCGCCTCTTCCTTTATGAACTTCTCCAGAATTATTATCTCATCACCCTTAAAGTTTTCCATTGTAAGCTCTCTTAAGTAATGTCGCCAGCATTTTATAGGCTTCAAGTGGCAGCAGAATTGGTCTTCATATCCAATCCCTTGCTGCTTATTTCCAATAGAATATTGAAACTGTAAAACCAAAAAAAAAAAAAAACCACAATTTAGTCCCTGCTAATGACTTTTATCATATTGGAGTTTGGAAGCAATTTTGAACTAATTTTTAAACAAAAAGAAAATTTAAATGCCTTTAAGCATTTCTCTCCAGGATCACGGCAGATAGTTAAAGAGTCTGGATTAGGGGCGAGCCAAAGCAAACTTTTCACCAAGTCCAAGAGTTCCAAAATTGGCTCATTTATTTTAACTTTTAGACGCTTCAGGCCATACAGAGGAGTTTTTAAAACATCCTGCAAATCTTCAGGAATAATCAAAACCTACAAATAGGGAAAAAGATTAGCATATGAGTGATGCGAGGATACCAAAAACCGGCATATAAAATGCTGAACTTAGGAGATACCTTCTCAGAGTTGCAAACAAGATTTAATTCTCTGCTATGACCGAAGAATGAAAGAACATCAGTCAAGAACGAGAACCAAAGTGCGGATGCAGAAGATGCAGTCAAGAACAGCGTAACATTCACTTGTGGAGAGTGATTTGATAAATGTACAAGATGCGGTACTTCACCAATAGTGCACTTAAATGATTCTAGCTTTCTTGCATCAATTTCACCCTCTTCCAGTTCCTTGCAAGAGTCTATTAGCTCAAAAGTCTTCAGCTTGCTGTGACAAATCTTAAACTTTTTCAGGGTATTGCATTCATATAATTTCACAGTCTCAAGGCACGTGAATTCATCAGAGACATTATTTTCAAGCCATTGGTCAGTTATGTTAACCTTCTTCAAAGCTAAAGTTTTAAGGAACTTGCAGGCTGCAATGTTGATATTACATGACTTGGGTCGATGATTCTCGCATATAAAAGATTCAAGATTAGGAGAAGCAATCTCGACGTTCTCTATCTCCGTACAGTTCTGTAACTTCAACATCTTGAGTTTGGGGTTGGAAATAGCCAAGTTTTTCAACAATTTGCACCTACGGAGTTTCAAACACTCTAGCTCATCAAGCATGTGACACACAAGGCTTCCATGATGTGCAATCCGAACATTATCTAATGATAAATGCTTAAGCAACTTGCATGCAGAAAGACTATTCTGAAATAACATTAATGGCGAATCATTTGCTCCTTTGAAGGTGAAAGATTCAAGATTTGGTGCAGCAAACGCAATATTCTTTGGCCCGACACAAGAATCTATGTTCAGAATCCTGAGCTCATGACAGAACACCTTGAGAGTTTTCGTTAACTTACATCTTTGGAGACTCAAATTCTTGAGCGCAGAGCAGCTGAGTATGAAATCTGTGGAGGAGGATAAAATGAAACCTTTTAAGTCCAACAAAACAACTGATTCGGCAGATAAGACCTTCGATGGCAGAGGATAAAAAGCCTCCAATCGATCATTAATAACAGTAGCATCAAGATAAAGTTCTTTGACAAAATTCTGTATTGCATAATCAATGGCAGCATCAACACGATCATCTGAACCATTTATAATGAAGGGAATACAGAATCTAAATTTGTCCAAGGTAGTGCCGGGTATCCGACGATCAAGAAAACTCTGGACATAACTTAAGAACGTATCTACAGAAGTATTAGGTGGTATTTTAAAGTCTATGATGGGGAATGATAACCATACAGATCTAAATACACTCGACAAGAGAGTAGTCTTCGTGGCATCTTTGAACCGAAGAAAATACAGAATGTGATGAATAATGTGTTCAGGTGATTCTGAAAGACGGTCTGTATTCTCCATCCTGTTTCTTAAACCTAAGATATTATGGAAAGATGAATTTCGATGTATATATATAGATCTCCTAAGATAACTAGGACTATTTTTCCATGTCTATATAGGATGCTACCATGGGAATTAACTTCCTAGAATGAATAGGATTATTTTCCTAGAGGGAAAAGGCTCATTTTGGCCCCTAACGTTTTGATCAAAGCTCTTATAACTCCTCATTGTTTTTTTTTTTTTTGGCTCAAATACAAATGATTTTTACACAAATCATCTTTTTATGCCCCTCTCTTAACGTGGACTCCATTCACGAGTTAAGTCTCTATTAGGTTCAATATGACATGGCAAATAGGGTGCCACAATAAATTATAGATAACTGCCAACAATCAAAATATCATCATATTCTTCTTCTTCGTCATATACATCGCCGTGCAGCCACCACAGTCATCTAGCAGTCCCGTCTCGCCTCCATGTCTCGTAAATTGTAATAAACTGTAGATATAGCGACAGAGTCATCAGCGGAAGAAGAAGACGGGAAGATTACGAGTGGGAATCAGCACCTGACAGGAGATGATAACCTCAGAGAAATGGGCAAAAAGGCTGCATGGAGTGTAAGCTCTTGCAAACCTGGAAATGGTGTCTCTTCTCTCTGTGACGACAATTTAGATTCCTTTTGGTAATCGGCTGGTGCACTGCCTCATTTGGTGAACACTCAATTCCAAAAGAAAGTAAAGCAGCAATTGGTTGCGCTATGTTAATTTCAAGCTGGACGAGAGCTACACTCCCAGTAAGATCTCTATCCGCTGTGGTGATGGATTTCACAACTTGAAGGAGATCAAGACGGTGGAGCTTGTCAAGCCAACTGGCTGGGTTTATCTATCTTTATCTGGCAATGATCCTAGTGAAACTTTTGTGAACTACTATCAAATCATCTTACGGAAGGAATACTCATGTTCGGCGGATCAAAGTTTATAGGCCTCGTCCGAATCCTATTCCCCATCAGCCTTTTCAATTTACGTCGAGGGAGGTTATCACATACTCTTCTGTGAGATGAGCAATGTGATCTAGCAGGAAAAGAGAAAAGTGGAACCATGGACTAAACTGTATGAAGCATGTAGGTAGATAGACCATCGAAGCAATTATCATAGTATATGTAGACATTGAAGCAATGCTAAACCGATTAATGAAATCTATATATAAATGAAAACGAATGTGTTCCAGAGTTTAGCAATTTAAGATGGACACTCTCAGCGCCGTTTTTTTCCATTTCTCTTAATTAGCCAATAAATTGAGTCTGTTCAATTGATTGACTGTTACACTTTTCTGCTTCTTTCGCTTCTTGGTATTTTTGGTTGTTGAAATGAATTGACTTCATCATCTATATGCCTTATGTAGCGTTTATAAAATATCTGAATGAAAGCTTATAACATATCTCTTTTTTATTTATTTGATTTTGATCCTGATGATCCTTATAAAAGGGAATCAGAGAATTTGTGGAAACCTGGTCAAGCCTGATCATTGCCTCTTCTATGTTGTCTATTGTAGTGCACAGTATGGGTTCGCTCTGCAGTAAACAATGTTATTACAGTGAAGCAGACGTTGAAGAGAATGCAAAGGTCAGTTGCGCTTGATGAAATGCTAGCTTGTCAACCCTTTTAATCTATAGTGATAACTATTCTTATTTCTCTTCTTTCTTATAAGCTTTATGCTTTAAACTAATGTCCTATTACATTGCATTTCCAGGCTGCAGAAATTAGGGCAACACTGAAGAAGAAGTATGACTAAGAAGAAGAATATGTCGTTATCTATAATTTATTGTGGGACCTATGTGTTTGGTTCAGCTGATTTAAATCGCTGTTTTCTTTTTTCTTCTAGTAGTGACACTTGTCTTTTGTTAAAATTACAGATATGACTCTATATATAATATAGGCATGCAAATGGGAGGGAGGGTGTAAAAGAAATATTAGTCTCCGTGAACATTACTATTGATGTAGTCACCACCTAGGAGTGATGTCAACAGTACGTTGCTCCTCGCAATAATTTACCTTAATGCCCTTAATTTTTTCTATGATTATATTATTAAAAAAATAAAAAATTATTTACAAGTTACATTTTTTTTAAGAGAAAAAATTACACATATTTAAATCATTGCACAAGGTTTGATCTAGTGCACTTTAAATTTTAGATTTCATTAATTTAATTAATTGTTAAAAAATTAAAATTTCAAAAAAAGAAAGTTCATCTTATAATTACATTGTTAAAAAATAAAAAATTACTTAGAAGCTAAAAGTGTTTAAATTATTGCACAACAGATTCACTCGGTGCATTTTAAATTTTAGATTCCATGAATTTAATTAATTGACACATGTTTAAACTTGAGTCTGTGGGTTTTAACATGAATTCAGTTGGAAATTTGTCAAGCTTCAATGGCTAGCGGTGTAATATTTTGGTTGAAAATGGTTTTATGAACTTTTTGCAAGATTGAGATTAAATATATAAACCCTACACCTCATAGGAAAATGGCAACTAAAACCGCTTCTTGGATAAGGTGGGGAAGTGCTGTAGATATGTTGCTTAAACAATTCCATTTCAAGAAGTATATATACTCAGAGAGATCTTTTTTTCTTTTTTTTAAGAAAAGACTAAGAACACTAAAAGAATTCTCGAAATCTCTGTTTCCAAAAACATATGTATATACACTCATTAGTATCAATTACAAAAACAAAAGATGATGTGTTTTAAAAGCTGCATATGGGTAATTGTTGACTTGTAACAGCTTGATAAGGATGTGAAGATGATGAGCATCGAATGCTAGCCATGGACATAAGCAATGCTTTCTCTACATCTTTACTCATTCGCTTCTGAAGTAGATCTATTACATATTCCATGAAGCTTGCTTGGCAAGGCAGTATTAAAGGCCTGTTGCTTAGCAATCCAAACTCTTCTTCTGCAAGCATGAATAGCTCTTTAACAATGTCATTGTTAAGATACTTCAAAGGAAGCACAAAGCGTCTCTCATCAATTGAATACACAACAAAGTGACCTTTTTCAGCTGTGTTGGATGTGCTGCAACTTTCTGCATCCATTGCTCCAGTGTTTTTTGACAGTGCAATTCTTTTTCTCCTTAAAGCAGCCAGCTTCTGCCATTTCCTTGCCAGTTTGATAAGCTTCTTGGCACTAATCATCTTGTTAGTACACAGTAGAAGGCAAAGCTTTAAAAATGGTAGAAAAAAGGAGGGTTTAAAGTCTTAGAACACTAAGGTCTTGTTTTGCTCTATGTAGGAAGAAATGAATTGGGTTGATTATATATTGACTTAGCAAGAGACAGCCCTTTAAGTGAATCCTTTTGAAGCAGGGTAACATGGCAAGCAAAACCACGTGATATATGCATGTACAAGGACCTGTTAAAAGGGAAATCAGATATGATATGTATCTATCGTTCTGTAGAGCAAGTTAGGGACAAAATGGGTCCACGATTAGCTGACATCTCATGATCATAACTTGCAATAAACTTGGTGAATAGCAACGTACACTAAATTATCTGGCGCAAGTTGGCAGAGTCTTGCTTGAAGCTTATAAGACACCTATACCTGACATGTCAAAGAACTACCTGACATGAGTTAATGAAATGGTGGCTCACAAGTTGGTGCTAGGATTAGATTGGTGGATTTCTGAAAATAACACAAAGAACTATCCAGTAAATGGTAATATAAAAAATTTCATTAGGTTATATCATAGATTTTTAAGGAGTGACTAAAGTAACCTGCACTAACTAATGGTGGACTATGAGCAATAATTGACATAGTCGCTCAATTCTTGAAAAATTTCATTTCCAACATTACATTCTTGAACAAAGCAGTGATTTTCATCAAAGTAGCATAGTTTGGACCTTAAAAAAAAGCTATTGAATTGATAAAACTGGAAGATCTAAACAGCAAAAAAGGTGATCTTTCGCTGCAACTATATGTATATAGATTCTTAGACAAAAAGAATTTTAAAAAAATATTGAATCCTATCTGTACATGTATGTCTCTGTATATTACAGTATCAAAACAGAATCAAAGTGTTTCAGAAGCTGCAGATAAGTATTTGTTGATTTGTATCTGCTGGATGGGGATACAAAGATGAGTAACAGCGACTGCTAGACATGGATATAAGCAATGCTTTCTCTACTTCTTTAGTTGCATGTCTCTGAATCATATCAATGACATATTGCATCACAAGGCAATGTAAGAGGTGATCTTGTTCATCAAGGAGCACATTTAATAAAACTGGAATTGCTAAACAAAAAAAAAATGTGGTGATCTTTCCCTAAAACTGTAGATTCTTATAAAAAAATGCTATCGTACATGTATGTCTCTGTAAATTATACTATCAAAAATCAAAGTGTTTCAGAAGCTGCAGATAAGTATTTGTTGACTTGTATCTACTTGATGAGAATAGAAAGGTGCCGAACAATGGCCACTAGGCATGGACATAAGCAATGCTTTCTCCACTTCTTTAGTAATCATATCAATGTGATGCGGCCATAGAAGAGCAAGCAATTCGATTCCTGAAAAAATATGAAAAATTGAAGTAGTGGCAGTTTCGTAATTAACTGCAACTTTGGAGTTTCGGATTTTGGCGATTCAAAAGCCCAATTTGGTTGGAAACAGACCAAGGATCAGGAATCACCAGCATTGCTTGTGGGACCCATTGTTTTTCGGACAAATTCATTCGTTTAGGCCTTCAAACAAGCAATTTTGTATTTTACTTGTTTTAGAATTCTTTTCCTAGTTGGTTTAGGATTGTTTTAGGGTTTTCTATTTAAAACTTTTTGTTTTTGACTTTTGGACATTGTTATGAATAATAGAATTTGACTCTTTTGGGATTTCCCAAAATTTTTTGAATTTTGATGGTTATTTCCTGGATTTGAGAATTGCAAGTTGTAGAATATTAGTGATTGATAGTCGTGCGCGATTCAACAGTCATTAATATTTATCCTAACATTCTTCCGCTACATCACAATGACATATTGCATAAATGTTGCATCATAAGGACATTGCTTGCCAATCCAAACTCTTCTTCAGCTAATTTTAATAGTTCTCTAACTACCTCGTTGTTAAGATATTCTAAAGGAAGCACAAAGTGTTTCTGATCATTACTGTACACAACAAAGTGTGCCTTTTCAACTGTGTTTGATGTGCTACAACTTTGTGCATCCATATTTTGAGTACTTCTTAGCATTGAGATTCTTTTTCGTTTAAGCACAACCAGTTCTGCCACTTCCTTGCTAGTTTGATGAGCTTCTTAGCACTGACCATCTTATTATAATCTACAAAAAGAAGGTAGCTTGAAGATCTTGAGATCAAAAATAGAATTTGAGAAATTATTTGTTATGTTGAGGCATTAGAGGTGAACTACTTATATATTTAAACGGGCAAGAATAGGAACATTAAATATGGCACGCACTGTGCAGTGACTAATCAGAACCAAAACCATGTGATAACAGATAGGATATGAATTGTGTCTGGTAGTTGGCATGTTAAGTTTAGGTCTGGTTTTCACAAACTTAGACAACCATGAAAGGGTAACTTTTCTTTTTTCTGCGTGTAGATAGTGGGACCAAGAATGCTGGTGGCTGGTCATGTGAACTGTTAGCAAGCAAGCATGCTCTGAATATTTTTGCCTCTTTTTGCTGCATGTAGTTTTCTTATTTTGATTTAAGAGCTTTATTAATCATAATTTACAGCAAGTTTAAGACATTTGCATGCATGGTTTGCTTGTAAAACACACTGATATTGTGTGCTACTTTTTCAGCTTTTTAGATTACTTGTTTTAGTTAATTTCTCCTGTAATCATTAGCTCAATTTGTATTTAAGTTGAAGTTCAGTTAATGAAACTCAAGCAATTCAAGCTTCAGCTCTTCTTTTGTCTTTCTTCTCTGAAAAAATTAACACTTGGTATCAGAGCATTAATGTTCTTAAAGGACTTGTGAGCCGAAATCCATTTTTTCGTTTCTTAAAAGAAAATAAGTGAGCAACCTGTCTAAACCCAAACACCATCCCTTCTTTTCCTTTCTTTGCTGTCTTTCTTAGATTCAAAATGGCAAATACTGTAGTACCAAGTGCTTTTTCATTCATTGCACCTCCCATTCTTAATGGTGACAACTATTCTTCATGGGTTGTCAAGATGCAATGTTATCTTTAAGCTCTTGACTTATGGGAGATAGTTGAAACTGATAAAGATCCTCACCCTCTACTAAATAATCTAACAGTAGCTCAGATTCGACATTTCAACGAAGAGAAGGCTAAGAAATTCAAAGCCAAGAGCTGCCTTCATATAGTAGTCTCTGAATCCATTTTTGAGAAAATTCTTTGCTTTCAAACTGCTAAAGAAATATGGGATTACTTGAAGGAGGAGTTCCATGGCAATGATAAGACAAAGCGGATGCATATTATGAATCTCAAGAGAAAGTTCATACTTGCTAGAATGAAAGAGAATGAAAATGTGAAGGATTTCACTGACAGAATTACAACTCTTGCAAACAAAATCAGATTGCTTGGTGAACCTATTACTGATCAAAGGATTGTTGAGCAAATCCTAGTTAGTTTGCCTGAGAAACTCGAATCTAAGATTTCTTCACTTGAGGAATTGAAGGATATTGATGCTATAAAGCTGTCAGATTTGTTAAAATCACTTGAAGCTCTTGAGACAAGAAGAGCTTTCAGGCAGAGTGGAGTGACTGAGGGAGCTTTTGTGGCAAAACATAAGCATGTCCAGTCTAGTGGCAGCATGGTGTTAGCAAATGGTAATGGTAGACAGAAGAATCATGCGAAAAGCAGCAGAAAAGAAAGGGAATATCCTTATGTGCTCTCACTGTGGTAAGTCTAACCATAGAGAAAAATCATGTTGGAGAAGGATAGATGCTTATTGCAAGATTTGCAAGCAAAAGGGACACATTGCAAGGATTTGTAGAAACAAGAAGCAAAATCCACAAGACATGGAGGAGAGGCTGTTCACGGCTATATGTTGCCCATACATGAGTAATGACAAGATTTGGCTCATAGATAGTGGTTGCACTCATCACATGACAGCAGATGAAAGTCTCTTCAGCAACTTAGACAAAACATGCCAGACTAAAGTGAGAATTGGTGATGGGTCTAAAATCCAAGCAAAAGGTACAGGTGTTGTAACTATAAAGACACCTTCAGGTATAAAATCAATCTCTGATGTTCTTTATGTACCTGAAATTGATAAAAACTTGATTAGTGTGGGTCAGCTGCTTGAGAAAGACATCTCTTTTGTGTTCAAAAATAAATCTTGTGCAATATATAATCCTAATGGTGTAGAGGTGCTGTCTGTTAGGATGCATCATAGAAGTTTCCCATTAGACTTACATAATTTAAGGTCTAGTGAGGTTGCACTTCCTAGTTCTATTGATGTCTCATAACTTTGGCATAAAAGACTTGGGCATTTCAACTTTTCCTTTATTGTAAAGATGTGTAAGTTGAATCTTGTGCATAATATGCCTGTAATTTATGATGATGGTGTTGTGTGTGAAGTCTGTGAGAAAGGGAAATAAAAGAAGCTCCCTTTTTTTGGTTAGTCATAGAAAGCTTCTGAAAAGCTTCAATTGGTGCATAAAGATGTTTGTGGACTAATGGGAATACCGTCTTTGAATGGTAGTCAATATTTTATTGTGTTCATGGATGATTATTCCAGAATGTGTTGGGTCTATTTTCTTATAAGCAAAGCAGATGCTGCAGCTGTGTTTTGGAAGTTTAAAGCTTGGATTGAGAATCAATGAGGGAGAAATTAAAGATGCTGAGATCAAACAATGGCACAGAGTATAAATCAAATAAATTTCATAAATTTCGTGAAGATGCGGGCATTAAGTAGCAGTTTACAATCACCTACACAACTCAATAAAATGGTGTGAGTGAAAGAAAGAATAAAACCATCATCGAAATGGCAAGGTGTTTGTTGTTTGAGAAGGGATTACCAAAGAAGTTTTGGACAGAAGCAGTAAATATCACTGTTTATTTGCTCAATAGGCTACCAACTAATGCCTTAGAGGAGAAAACTTCATAGAGGAGAAAACTTCATCTGAGGCCTAGTATGGTCTTAAACCTTCTATTGCTCACCTTAAAATTTTTGGTAGTATTTGCCATGTTCATATTCCAGATGTAAAGAGAGGAAAACTTGATGAAAAGTCTGAAATTGGTATCCTAGTTGGCTATAGCACCAATGCCAAAGGATATAGAATTTACAAGCCACACAACAACAAGGTGACTGTCCACAGAGATGTGAAAGTGGAGGAACAAGCTAGCTGGAATTGGGAAGATGGAGTTGTTACACCAAAACAACAATTTCTTAAGTTGAAAGATCCCCAGGAACAAGATGCAACTGTTGATGAGCCTGAAATTTTAGTTGAGCACCAGGACTCAACTAAGATTAAAGGTGGGCAAAAGACAAGAATGCTAATTGATTTTTTTGAGCAATATAATATTGTTATTCTTGAACCTTCAAGCTATGAGAAAGCAGTAAAAGATGCTGGTTGGAGGCAAGAAATGCAGGAGGAGAAGGAAATGATTCATAGGAACCAAACTTGGGTTCTTGTGGATAGGCCATCAAATAAGAAAGTCATAGGTGTGAGATGAGTGTACAAGACCAAGTTGAATGGTCATGGTTCTGTAAACAAACTAAAAGCTAGATTGGTGGTGAAGGGCTATGCTTAGTAATTTGGAGTTGATTTCTCTGAAACTTCTGCTCTGGTAGCAAGATTGGACACCATCAAGATGCTCATTGCACTTGCAACTCACAAAGGTTGGAAAATTCATCAATTAGATGTTAAATCAGCTTTCTTCAATGGAATGTTTAAAGAAGTAGTGTTTGTTGATCAACGGGAAGGATTTGTGAAGCCTAGGAATGAATCTAAGGTCTTCTTGTTGAAGAAAGCTCTTTATGGGTTAAAACAAGCCCCTAGAACTTGGTACAGTAGAGTTGATGATTATTTTCTAAGTTTGGGATTCAAAAGAAGCTTGAGTGAACCAACCTTATATGTTAAATTAGCTAACAATGAGCCTTTGATTGTTTCTTTGTATGTGGATGACTTGTTGGTCACAAGTAGCTGTAAGAATCAAATTATGCAATTCAAACTTCAAATGACGAAGGAGTTCCAAATGTCTGACCTTAGAGAAGTGGCATACTTTCTTGGCATGGAGATCAGTCAAATGCAACAAGAAATTTTTGATTGTCAACAAAAATATGCAGTAGAGATTTTAAAGAAGTTTGATATGCAGAATTGCAAGCCAATTAGCACTCCCTTTGTTCAGAATGCTAAGCTAACTAAGAATGATGGGGCTGCTTTGTTTGATAAAAACAAATATAGAAGTCTGATTGGTTGTTTGCTGTATTTATCAACTACAAGGCCTGATATCATGTTTGCTATTAGTTTACTATCAAGATTTATGCACTCACCCTCTGATTTGCATTTTAAGGCAGCAAAAAGAGTGTTGAGGTATGCGAAGGGGACAACAAGCTATGGAGTGGCATTTTTATCTGCTAAAGAATCAAATGAAGAGGCAATTTTTATGGGATATTGCGATAATGATTGGGCTGGTTCAAGTGAGGATATGAAGAGTACATCTGGGTACTTGTTTTCCTTTGGTTCAGGTGCATTTACATGGAGTTCAAAGAAGCAGGAGCTAGTTGCACAATCAACAGTGGAAGCAAAGTATGTGGTAGCTACAGCTGCAGTAAATCATGCTATTTGGCTTAGGAAACTCATATTTGATCTTGCACTTGTTCAAGAGAAGCCTACACCAATCTGCTGTGATAACAAATCTGCAGTATTGATTGCAAAAAATCCCATATTTCATGGAAGAACAAAGCATTTCAAGATCAAGCTTCATGTTGTTAGGGAAGCTCAAAGTGAGCTTGAAGTTCTGCTCGTCCAATGCAGCTCAGAGGATCAACTTACAGACATATTAACCAAGCCTTTGTCTGGAAACAGATTTGAGAAGATGAGATCCCTCATAGACATGATGAGTCTTGAAGAATTTGCAGCAAATTGAAAGCCAAAGGAGGAGATTGTTAGAAAGCAAGCATGCTCTGAATATTTTTGTCTCTGTTTGGTGCATGTTCTTTTCTTTTTTTGATTTAAGAGCTTTGTTAATCATAACTTACAGCATACTTAAGACATTTGCATGCATGGTTTGTTTGTAAAACACACTGATATTATGTGCTACTTTTTCAACTTTTTCGATTACTTATTTTAGTTAATTTCTCTTGTAATCATGAGCTTAGTTTGTATTTAAGTTGAAGTTCAGTTAATGAAACTCAGGCAATTCAAGCTTCAGCTCTTCTTCTATTTTTCTTCTCTGAAAAAATTAACATGAACCATAGGAGCAACATATGTTGGTTTTTTGGCAAAATTGCCAATCCCACATTGCTTAGTTATTAAGAGGAGGGGAAAGTTTTTGGTTATAAATAGACTTCTCCCCTCCCTTAATTAATCATCCCAAAATTGCCCTCTCTCATATATTAGCAATTAATCTTTTTCTCTCTTTTGTAATATTTCCTTAATTAATGAAATATTATTTTAGTAGCGTCCGAGGACGTAGGCATAATTGGCCGAACCTCATTAAATTTTGGTGTTCTTTTTATGTCTATTTAATAGCTATTGTCGGGTATAGTTGTTGTTAATTATTGTGCTATTAAAATTACTTGTCTTGATAGATTATGTCTAAGGATGGTGGTTTTTAAGGAGGCATCGTGACCCCACCACTCTTTCCTGGGAATCTACCTTGGGGTGATTTTTAGTTCAATCATTTTCACTCTAGTCACCTGTGCAATAGTTCTCAGGTGAAATTATTATAGGTGGAAATTAACCTGAATTCCACAACAATTGGTATCAGAGCTCTTGGTTTATTTTAGTATGCTCTGTGGATGCGGCTTAGGCTGATCTTCCACATCAAAAAAAATTTTCTTAGGCTAATTGGTATTCCGTATTGACAGCTATTAAACAGAATTTGTAGCAGAAATGGCAGACAGCACAAAAGAATCCACATTGAAGTCAACAGCTTCTTCATCTTCAATTTTGAGAAGAACTGCTGTGACAAATGCTAGATTTGCAGTGAAAATTTTTGATGGCAACTGCCATTTCGGCATGTGGCAAAGTGAGGTTCTAGATGCTCTTTTTCAGTAAGGTCTGGACATTGCCATTGAAGAAAAGAAACCAGATGATGTTGAGGAGAAAGAATGAAAGATGATCAATATATTGGCATGTGGTACCATTCGATCGTGTCTTTCTAGAGAGCAGAAGTATGCATTTTCTAAAGAAACTTCTACAAGTAAATTGTGGAAGGCATTGGAAGAGAAATTTTTGAAGAAAAGCGGTCAGAACAAACTCTACATGAAAAAGAGATTGTTCTGCTTCAACTATGCTCCAGGCACCACTATGAATGATCACATTACTAGCTTTAATTAGCTAGTGACTGATATGTTGAATATGGATGTGGCATTTAAAGAAGAATATCTGGCTTTGATGTTGATGGGATCACTTCCTGATGAGTTTGAGCATCTTGAAACTACTCTACTTCATGGGAAGGTTGATGTGTCTCTCAGTGAAGTAACTGCTGCCTTGTATAGTTATGAATTGAGAAAGAAAGAAAAGCAAGAAAACACAAGTGTAGAAGCAGAAGTTCTTGTTGTTAGAGGCCGTTCGTAGAGTCAGAACAAAGGAAGGAGAGGAAGACCGAAGTCAAAGTCCAGACTGAGCAAAGATCAATGTGCCTTTTGTCGAGAAAAAGGATACTGGAAGAAAGATTATCCCAAGCTAAAGAATAGAGGCAAACTTGAAAGGGGAAAGGCTGTCCCGGAGTCAAATGTAGCTGAGTGTGATGATGCAGATTCAGATCTCTCAATTGCTGCTACACCATTAACCAGTTGTTCTTGTTCATGGTTGCTAGATTTAGCTTGTAGCCATCATATGACCCCCAATAGAGAATGGTTCTTTGAATTTAAAGAACTAAAAGGTAGAGTTATCTACACAGCAAATAATGCCCCTCTTGATACACATGGGATTGGTTCAATTCATTTGAGGAATTAGAATGGATCAATCAGAACCTTAACAGGTGTTCATTATATGCCGGATTTGATGAAGAATCTTATATCTGTGGGAACCTTAGAGTCAAAAGGTTTTGAAGTAAGGGCAAAAGATGGGATTATGAGGATCATCTCTGGTGCACTTGTGATAATGAAGCTAATTCAAAAAAGAAATAATGTGTATTACTTTTTGGGTAGTAAAATTATTGGGATAGCAGCAGTAACAGCTTCTACTAATGATCAGGAGTCAGGAGCAGCCAGGTTATGGCATATGCGCTTGGGGCATACTGGTGAAAAATCCTTGAAATAGCTAATAGAACAAGGATTATTTAAAGGAGCTCGGGCTTGCAAATTAGATTTTTGTGAGCATTGCATCAAAGGGAAGAAAACAAGGGTGAAATTTGGAACGACAATCCATGATACTGAGGGTATTTTAGATTATTTTCATTCAGATGTGTAGGGGCCTTCTAAGACAAATTCGTTAGGAGGAAAACACTATTACATCACCTTTGTTGATGATTTTTCATGGAGAATTTGGGTGTATACAATGAAGATGAAGGATGAGGTGCTGGAAATTTTTCTTAAATGGAAAAAGATGGTGGAGACTCAAACAGGTAGAAAAGTCAAACGTCTCCGTATAGACAATAGTGGAGAGTTAAAAAATGATCCATTTTTGAAAGTCTGTGAAGCTGAAGGTATTTTCAGATACTTCACTGTCATAAATACACCACAACAAAATGGGGTGGCAGAGCGTATGAACTGGACATTGCTAGAGAAGGTTCGGTGTATGTTGTCCAATGCTGGGTTGGGCAAAGAATTTTGGGCTGAGGCTGTAGTATATGCTTGTCATCTAATCAACCGCTTACCATCGACTGCTATTGGTGGTAAAACACCATTGGAGAAATGGTTTGGAAATCCTGCTA
>CATIWM010029701.1:0-20924 GCA_949671775.1 Mallotus repandus | reverse complement strand
ATTTCACATCAATTGGATATTTATCCAAAGAGAAACATCAAAAACATTCCACCATGGTCAAGCTGTCAACAAAATTAAGCAACAAAAAGTATGGTCCAAATTGGCCATCAAGACAAAAAAATTTAGCTTTCTCTATTTTTATAAATTTTGTAAACAATATTTCCAAGTTTTTATAGGATCAGACTTCACAAAATTTGGAGTTATAAAACTCCAAATATATCTTCAACAAATATTCTGTTCTTACCCAAAACAGGACGCCCGAATTCAACAACCATCATTCATATGTATAATCTCATTCATATATATAAGCTCATCTCAAAAAAATCAATCACCAAAACAATTATAAAATTTAGCATCTATAAAATATAACACACATATTTTCTTTAATAAATCAACTTAACAATATATTTATAATTATTTATTTTAGGTGTTATATTCACATAGAACATTAAGTTATTCACTTACATTTATTACTCCTTTCCCTTTGTTTGTATTTACTTGTATGTCAGCCTCATTTTCATTTAATTTAGCTGAAATAGATCATAATTCACTTTTTTTTAAACACCCAAAAATAATAAAAATTCATCTAGCATGATAACATCACTAAACTAACTAAACATATGAAGCTGCTAACTATGACAAATTTAATAAGGTGATTTTAAAAATTCTCCAATAATTCTATATAATGAATCTCCAAATGAAACTTTTCAGATAATTAACCATGTGTGTCTGGAGTAATTTAAAATTGATTTTGCTTCAATTGGAGGTGTATAGATGAAGAAACTTAAGAAATAATCCACCATACTCAAACCATTATTGGAAACTGAGCAATAAAATTTTCAGCCCCAAATGACCATCGAAACAGTAGAATTAGATTTTCTCTATTTCTGTATGTTTCATAGTATACATCTTATTCTTTCTATATCATCAAATAACACTCAATTTTAAGCTTCCTACCTCAAGATCTGATTAAAACAATAATACTGAAAAATTAGATCCTAAAAGCCCGAATTCTTCAACTTCTAAACCCTAACTTAATTCAACAAAAATATTAAAATTACTTACCAAATAAATATCTAAAGCCTTTGAAGATAAAGATTGTGGTCTGAAATGAATTTCTAATCTTCAATTTACTTGGAAAATTCAGCTATCTATTTTTTTTAAGAAGAAGATGAAGATGAAGAAGAAGAAGAAATACTCTTCCTTCATTCTTTCTTTCTTCTGTTGGCTTATCTCCTCTTTTTTTTTAATCAATCAAAGGGTTCCACATACCCATTCTAGCACCTTCTCTTTCTTTTTTTTTTATAATAATAATAATAATAACAACAACTAAACTAATTTAAACCCCTTTATATTTTTGCCATTAACCAATTTAAATCCTTAACTTTCTAATTTTTGTAATGCACTTAATTGAAAAATTTATAATCTTTTCCTATTTAATATTGAAATTAATACCACACATATCTTATGCATTTCTCATATCTTAAGGACAATTATCTGTTTCAATTGAGTCCATATCATCCTAAACCTTTTTAATTCTCACTCTTTACTTTATTTTTACTTCTATTTCTTTTTATTCTCATAATTTCACTCATTTTGAGTGTCATCAAAATTCAAAAATTTCCGTTCCTTGACTGAGTACAAGTCATGACTAGACCCGATTCATTAGTCTAGCTATATATTTTAGCTTATACTTAAATTCAATTAATAAAGATAATGAATGTAAATGTATCTATAGTTAAGGTACGGGTGTTACAACTAATTTAGATGGTTAAGTCTCATGACTTGAAAAGAAGAGTAAGAGCGTTGAGGGATCGAACTTTACTTTCAATCAAATATCTTAATTTCGTGAAATATTTTACTATTCATTTTAAAAGGATTTGACAAATTTGTTTATACTAGTACTAATGCACGCGATCCATCAGAATTTAAGTTTAACTTGACTATTATAAAATTAAAATTTTAAATTAATTTTGGATAATAAATACATTTAGTTCAATTACATCACTACTTTCTCCTGCATTTGTTCTAAAACTCTAGGCAATATTTTCACTCTCACATATTGATTTTTAAAATGATAAGCTACTTACTAAAAAAAAAGTATTTAGTGATAAAATGGGTTATTCGTGGAGGGATGCTAATGAAATCATTTGGTTCAAAAAATAAAGATTCTATTTTGACGTAGACCTCAAAGTAAGAAAAGTGGAGAACAACCTATCTTAATATTTTATGTAGAATAAACTCTAGGCTGACACGTATCATTGAAAAGGACATACCGACACCAGATGCTGCATCCGTTGGGCTGATTTTCTCTCCGCAGCATATCAACAATCCTTTGTATTTCGAAAAAGAACCTTCGAGTACAAAAAACTATCAGCTCGCTCGAAAAAAGTTGCCACTTGGCAGATTGGACAACTGTCTGAGAGACAGAGGGAGTGAGACTAAATACATACGCGCTAGCATGTGAGTGATAATGTGATGGGGAAGGTAACAATACAAGGCCGAAACGGCTTGAGGAAGTGGATGGTGAGGAAGCGAGCGATACGGCCCTGACTCGTTATAAGGGGTTCCTATGTGGGTCACGTGACCTGAGTACTAAGGCCTTATTTGGAAATGTCCCTTTTTTTTTTAATCGCTGAAAAATATATTTAAGAAACACATTTAATTAATTAATTATATATATATACATATAATAATTTTCCAAGGTACTTTACAATTTTTTCAATGATTTTGTATTTAATACGTGTTTAATCGAATTATACATATTCAACTCAATTAAACCCGATTATATATATGCATTAAATCAGTTGATTCATTTATAGTCTAAACCTATTTATGTTAAATTTAAATCTATTAATTTTGTGCTGTGTCATATTATTTAAAAGGACCTTGTTATAAATTATCAGTCCTAATTAAAAATTAAGCAATATTTAGACCAACATTTTCATGTTAAAAAATGCCATAATGATAAAATAATGTCAAAAATTATGTTTACTTTTTTTTTACATATTTTTACGCAATAAAAATAAATAATGATATAAACATATATGTACGATATACACAATTATTGAGATGCCATGTCCTTTTATTCATTATTATAATTTCAAAATAATGATAAAATAATTGAAACAAAAATTTGTAATTTTCTAAAATTTCTAATTGGTCCATTGCTACTCAAATTAATTAGCTTTCATATTTATGATGCTTGACTAGATTTGCAAAATTAGTAGGTTTATAAGGACCACAAATTTCCTATGTTTGTGAAATTTTTTTTAATAGGATATAATAATGCATTCATGTTCTCTCCCATCAATCATAATTTTTGCTGAATTTTTCTAACTTAGAGGTTAAGTTGAATTTCAAAATCTCCCATTTTCCTTTTCATACATAAAACCCATTTAGCCTTACCAATTTAAAAAGCACATATTAATTAATCATCATTAATAAAAGTAAATAAAACGTATGTCATTCTTTAAAAAGTGTAGAAACAGTTCTTTTTTAAATTGTTATAATATAAAAATTAAAAAATTTAAATATCGTTGAATTATACAATTGAATGTATATCAATTGTTAAGAAGTATAAAAATAGTTTTTTTTTTAAATTAATACAGTATGGAGATAAAAAAAAAAATTTAAACATCAACAAATTGCATATTCTATGACAATATTTTTATTTTAAATTAATAGAATTAATTTTATAAATTCAAAATGATAGAATTTAAATTTCAATAATAATTTTTTAAAAATAATTATTTTAACGAATTTTTCGTTGACAGTAAAGATAGCTCTTTTATACAAGAATAAATTATTACTGAATTTACAAAAATTAAATAATTATTTTTTTGAAACTGAAATTAAATAATTAAATAATAAAAATTGTTGTGGCAATATTTAAAATATTATGAGTTATAGTAGAGAAAAAAATAATTTTCATATTTTTTTGTATGAAATAGAGAGGGGACCCAAAAGTCCTTTTTGGAATAAATTAAAAAACCAAACAATCCTTAACTTGTATGCATATGGCCTTTCATAATTGCATAAAAAGAGAGAAACTTGTAACGTCATTTTGAACACAGAGAGCCCTCCTCTTCTTCTCTTCGCTCTCTCTGCACTGCACTCTCTCTTTTCCCAAAAAAAAAAAAAAAAACCCGCTACCAGTCCTTCAAACCCAAATCTAAAAAAACTTTTTTTCTTTAAAAGAAGACTCTTTTGTTGCTTCACTGTTTTGCTAAATCTTTTGCTTAAGTTTTTCTAGAAAATGGCTAATCAGTTTGCTCCAAGTTTAGATGATGGTGAGCATTGGCTTCCATCTGATATTTTTCTTAATGAAATAGCACTACCCTCTTCACATAAATGCCCATATCAAAGCTTTTCTTGCATGGAAGATCTTGCTACTCATTTCGCTGCTCTTTCTTTGCTCAAGAAGCACCGTTCTTTAACTACTCCTTCAACACCCATTAATCCGAAACCACCATACATGAATTTACAGGTTCTTTTATTTCTTTCTTTTTAATTTTTTTTCGTAATGGGTAGTTTTGCATGGCTTTATAACTGGTGTTTCTTTTGGCTTTTGATATCTACAGAGTGTTAAAATGGCGGTTCGAGACCATTCTTCAAGTGGGTATCTTGGTTTCAATGGCGGTGATGGTGAACTCAGTCAAAGGCGTTGTGGTTACGGAACTGGTTCTCTTTTAACCCGGTCTCAACCGTTTTACGGATTTCGAGTCCAGACACAACAGGTAAAAAAAGTGAAACGGGTTCCTTTTTTTTTCCTTACTATGTTGTCCTATCAAAGGTCTTTACTTTTGGGCAGCTTTATTAGTAATAATGATGATGATATTTACATTGATGGGTTATGTGTTGTTGTAGGTTGATGGCTACCCACTAGAAGAAAGAAGTCCTAGGGTCTTGCAAAGGGAGACAAACCATATTGAGAATCGGGTTTACCCATTTAGAGGAAATGGGTATGGGTTAGTTGGCGGTGGCATGAGAGAATCAGGTGGTACTGGTGTTTTCCACCCACGCATTGTGAACCCAAAGATGGCTTCCTCTGGTGGTGTTGATGTTAAAAGAAAGCAAAGTGAGTTGGCTTTTACCCTTTCTTGGTTTTTCTTTTAATACAGGTTTCTTGATATGGGTGTTTTTACTTTTCTTGAACTTGTGCAAGTGTAATACTAATATGATATTAGGACAAGATAATTTAAATGCACTAATCTTATCTCCCTCACCCCAAGTTAAAAAAAAAATGAAAAAGAGATTGCATTTCCTACCATTATAACTTAATCATCTTTTACAATTCAACCAAATTGAATTTTTTTTATTTTAGTTGTATCTTGCTCTTCATAATGTGACTTGTTAATAATAAACATTTGGTTGTAAATGAGCCAATGATAGTGATATATTATGTTATTTAAACTGAATTTACAACTTGTACATTTTTGAATGATGAAATGCAAACTTTGGTTATGGCGGTTTCTAATTTTGGGGTTAGATCTATGATATTGCTCTTTCTTCTCTAGTCAACTTTTCTGTTCATGGATGAGCCTAAATTATTAACCAGTGGGCTGTAGCCTTTTTTATTTTACAAGGGCTGAGGTACTATACTGCCATTATTCAAAAACAGACTTTAAATGGTAAAAAATCTGTAAAAGTTACACTGCTTTTTTGGTAGTTGTCAGTTGCATAATGCAAAATGCCCTGTTTAGTTACTGAAAGTTCCCAGGCCATTAATAAGACCATTATTCAAGGAAAAATAATAGAAAGAAAATGAAAAGAACAAAAGAGTATTTGCATTAATGATTTTGATCTATTATTCTCTGATACTTCTTTAATCCAATGCTTTATTTTGTTGCTTTTGACTTAATCAATTATTATTATTATGGCAGGTGTGAGAACCAGACAATTACCTGAGATTCAGGTCACAACGCAACAGAAGAATTCCATGAGAAGGGTAGTAGGTAACAACAATCATCAGAATGATTGCTATTATCATCTTCCTCCTGAAATGGGTCTGCCTCAAGACTGGACTTATTAGGCCTCTCTTCTCTTTTCTCCATGAAAAGATGGTCAAGAAATATAAAAATATTTTAGGGTTTTGTGCAAAGGAGCTACATAGTAGATTGAATAGGAGAAACTGTGATTAGTATGTCTGTATGCTACCAAATTAACTAAGCTTTGTAGGAATCAATAATGGGGTTGTCTTGTGGAAGTTCTGGGGTCTAAAGTCAATTAATATTATGACTGGATTCTTGTTAAAATTGATAGAAGAATAATGTTTTTTATATTAAGTTTCTTGGCAGACACCACTAGTTTTGTATGGATGTGGGTTTTGTTTTTATTTTTATTTTTATTTTTTTGTGGCTGGGTGTGGCAGAGCAGACCTCAAAGCACTTTTGCCTTTTGTGTTTGTTTTTTTTCAGTCTTTGGTGCAGGACAAAACAGGAAAACATCGATGACTATCCCCAAGAAACCATAGGATTACTACTGCTGCTGCCTTCCTTTCTTTCTTTCTTTCTTTATATTTTATTGGTTTCACATGCTCTTATGCATAGCATAGCATATATCGTTCATCCTTGAAATGGAATAAATGGTTGGATTTAGAATCCTATGTTGATCTTTAGAAGTCATGATTGTATGTGGGTTCATTGTCATGTAAAATTCATCAAGTTCATTTCTCTTTGTTGGCAGTTTATGTTTTTTTTTTTAAACATCTAATCGTCATTAAGCCCAAAGCTAAAGAAAACAACCAAAACAATTACCAGAGGACTGTAGAAGCAAGAGGCATAAACATAGTAAATTTGAGGGTTATATATTTACTCTTAGAATAGAAGCAGGGGCAAGAGTAATATACACCATTAACAATAGAAGAGAAAATACACGAGAATATGAAGAAATATTACAAAGAAATCATAACCAGGTATGAATAGCTTAGATCTACGGGTGTACTCTGATCTCCGCCCAATCTGCATGATTTGAGATCTTGCTCTATTGATTTTTTTTTTCTTTCAAACAACTGTAAAATGGGATAGAACTCATACTAGGGTGAGATCTGAACTCAAACTAAGAGATTAAAAAAAAGGTAACAAAAAATTTGTTGGGTGTTTTTAGACAAAATTCACCAAAATCAGAAGAAAAACTAAAAAAGACGGATGAACAATGATTTGATTTCGTATACAAGATATTATGTTCTTAGAATTGAATAAGTGACACATATTATGTGGATATTTTTATACTTAACTAAAAATTAATTTTTTAATTAGTGAGGGAGTAGTTAAGTGATAACTTTTTTTAATGGTATTCTAAGAAAATCGAGTGCTACCATGTTGTGCAGTTAAAAAAAAAAGTTTTTTGTCTTAAAAAAACTAAAAATTAGTTTTTATCTTTTGTTACTTTGGGAAAAAAATAAGTCCGAACTTTCCACAATTTTCATTTCTTCATCGTTACAAAGAATTAGAACAGCTTTTTCATAAATTATTTTTTGTTTATTAATTTAAAATATTTAAATGAAGAAATATTTATATTGTTAAAATCTGCAAGAATACAACTAAAAAAGATTGGTTTATAAAATACAAAATTGAAACTTAGAAAAGACTTAAAAAAAAAAGCTAAATAAGAACTACTTTTGATTAAAAAAAAGAATTGTTTATGTTATTGAATCTTAATCATTCCATGTTTAGTTAAATATTGAACAATCTACTTGCATAGATGTACATGTTAAAAGCTCGAATTTTACCTTAAAAAAAAATCTTTCATTGTTTTTGCACATTGTATTTGGTTCACATTGTATTCGGTAGCTTTAATTACTAGACAAAAAATAATTTAAATAATTAAATTATTAATGTATTAAAATAATTTTAAATGATGAAATTATTAATTTATTAAAATATTGAAAAATTTGTTCTATTATAGAAAGCACTTACTCAAAATCCATTTTAAATACAAAATTTTAATGTATATTTAAAATAAATATCACCTATTATATAAAATGAGTGTTATTTTATTTCAGAGAAATAATTCTTGTCCTGGCGCGGCATGAATAATATTGTTATGCTTTGTAAAATTTTTTTAATCCCCATATTCTTTTGAAGTTTTGAAAAAAAATCATAAAAAATGAAAAAATAATTTTTTTTTCTTATGCATCATTATCCTTTATTTAATATTCTATCACTGCGTTTGAAAAAAAACATATTCCATCATTGAAGAGGGTTGATCGTGCTCAATTTTTCTTTTATGTTGTCTAGCTTAGAGTATGTTTCCTCACAATATATTTTAGTATCTTTTTCTTTTTTGAGTAAAAAGCTCAATTATTCTAGTATCAGAAAAAATATTTTTCAAGAATTATATAAATAAATGTGATATTTAAAAAAATAACAAAATTAAAAGGTTTGATTTTTGTATATATAAAAAAGAAAAAAATATAATAAAATATTCTATGATTAGCTGATTTTTTATTAAAAGAATAGATATATTTTTTATAATATTTAAGAGTCTTTGGTATAATTTTACTTATATTTTAGTACCTTACTCAATAACATTATTAAAAGTATATAGTATAATATTAAAATAATATAAATTTTTAATAAAAAATTATTTATTAAGTAATATAGCATTCAATTAATTAAAATAAATTTACAATTAATAAAAATATTATTATTATTATTATGAATAAATAGAAAGTATATTTTATTAAAAATAAGGCATAATATATTTATAGTCCCTTGTATTCGACATAATTTATCAATTTAACACCTCAACTTACAATTTTGTCATTTCAACTCTTAAACTTGTTTAAAATGCATTAATATGCACTAACTTGTACTTACAATTTTTTGTTAGTTTGACACATCTACTTTTTTTTTTTTTGGGTAATTCAAACACTTAAAATGTGGCATATGCTGATTCATTATTTTATATTATGTGTGCTGATAGGAGATTTTAAAATTGTATTTTCTGTGAGTTCAGGTTAAAATGATAAAATTATAAGTTAAGTTGTCAAACCGTTAAAAAGTAACAAGTATAGGGACCATACATGTATTATGCCATAACAGAAGAGAATAAAACAGGTAAAGCGTCAGTCAAAGAACTGGGGCCCACCAAGAAACGGGTACCATAATGGACCCACCAAAAAAATCCACATTCCTTCATAACTACTTCATATTTTGTACCCACCTGCCATGCCATGGAGATGAAGAGCCAAAACAATGGCGGAAACCAAATCCTTCTTCTTCCATTCTCTTCTCTGTAACCAGCCATTTCTCATTTTCATCAATCAGTAAAATAAATAAATACATAAATTCGGCTTAAAAATGGGAGTGCCTCAGACAATGATAGCGCTCCAAGAAAGAGCTGCGTTCATGAAAGAGTCGTTGCAAAAGAGCCAAACGGTCACCGATAGCATGGTCTCTATTCTCGGCTCTTTCGATCAACGCCTCTCCGCTCTCGAAACCGCTATGCGTCCTACTCAGGCACGTCATTGTCTTCTTCTTATTCAATTAAAATTGAAAATGAAATCGAAATGATCATCTGATTGTTGTTTCTTTTGTTTCGCAGATAAGAACACATTCCATTAGAAGAGCGCATGAAAACATCGACAAGTCCTTGAAAGCAGCTGAGGTCATCTTGGCTCAATTCGACCTCACGCGAAAGGTAGGTTTTGATAGAATATCATATCAAGAAATTGAAAGTTTTTTTTTATTTGATTTGGGTTTGTGCAGGCGGAGGCAAAGATTTTGAGAGGTCCGCATGAAGATTTGGAGAGTTATTTAGAAGCAATTGATCAATTGAGAAGCAATGTGAAGTTCTTTAGTAGTAATAAAAACTTTAAGAGTAGTGATGGTGTTCTTAATCATGCTAATCAATTACTTTCGAAGGCTATTTCTAAGTTAGAAGATGAATTTAGACAGCTTTTAACTAATCATAGTAAGCCTGTTGAACCTGATCGTTTATTCGAATGTCTTCCCAATTCGCTACGTCCATCTGCTTCAGGATCCCCTAAGCTCCAAGGTTTTGTTGATGTTAATACCAGTAATGCCAAGAGTTCTCCTAGTCATAAGACCTTAGAAATTGCTGTCTACACTATTCCTACTCTTATCCCACCTAGAGTTCTCCCTTTGTTGCACGATTTAGCTCAACAGATGGTTCTAGCTGGCCACCAGCAACAGCTTTTTAGAATCTACAGGTGATTCATTCATTCTTTTGTTTCAATGCCATTACTTGCAGGGTACATTGCCAAGTTATGTTCATTCATATGAATATGGGCAAAACTGATGGGAATTTATGTTGTTTATAAATGCTAGGGACATCCGTGCTTCAGTTTTGGAACAGAGCCTCAGAAAACTAGGTGTCGAGAGACTCAGCAAAGATGATGTCCAGAAAATGCAGTGGGAGGTTCTCGAGGCCAAAATTGGGAACTGGATACATTACATGCGAATTGCTGTTAGTCTTTGACTGCAATGCGTGCATTTTGTATTGTTTCTTTTGATTCTCAACTAAGATGCAATGTTTGGAACAGGTAAAGCTGCTATTTGCTGGAGAAAAACAAGTTTGTGACCAGATACTTGATGGTATTGATTCTCTCAGGGATCAATGTTTTTCTGAAGTCACAGTGAACAGTGTATCAGTGCTTCTTAGTTTTGGAGAGGCTATCGCCAAAAGCAAGAGATCACCCGAGAAGTTGTTTGTTTTGTTAGACATGTACGAGATAATGAGGGAACTTCACTTTGAGGTATGATAAATTATATGTGTAGAAATGTTTTGATTATCAAATTTATCTGGCACATTTTAATTTTCTTCACTTATTGTCGTTTAGTATTTGGAAAAAGTTTTAGGAAAGGATCAGTAATGAGTATCCTTTGTGATCCTTGTCGTCTTTTGCTAGTTTGATCTAGTTAATAATGTCCAAGTGAATCCAGTTGAATCTTACATTTGCACTCTGAGCATCTTCATTCGGGGTTCTTTTTTTGTATAGCATGATTTTTTATATCAATAGAACAACAATGATGCCTGAAAGTCACGAAAAGTGAGTTTGGGTTTCTGTAACTGAACTTTGTTGTAGCATGACTAATGGGTAATCAAATGTCTTTCTTTAAGATTTAGAAATGAAAATATAAGCAAATAAGTACGAAAACACCAGCTGAAATGCCTATTCTAGATGCATTCTAATTTTTGAGACAGTTAGAGAATATAGCAAAAGGTGAAAAATCGGAATGTTAGTTTTGACTGTAATAGACTATTAAGGAAGATCAACTGTACCCAACTAACATCCAATATGAAAATTGGAATCAGGGGAACAGAGATATCTAAAATTTTTGCTGAAGTAACTCAAGTCATTATGCTGGTCATGATTGAAAATGAGAATACTTATTAGAGCACTAGGATCCACAGAATAAATTTTTACTTCTATGGTGGAAACTAATTGCATTTTTATTCTCCTAAATAGCATTGAGATCTAAAAATTTATACGGTTTGTAACAAGTGAAAGTCCCATTTTTTTCTTTCACTTTTTCTTTAATCTTGCTCTATTTCTTCCTTCATAATTGTTAGTTTTGATTTATTTTTATTCCTGGGATGCAGATTGAATCACTATTTAGTAGTAAAGCTAGTACCGAAATGCGGGAGGCAGCAACGAGTTTGACAAAACGGCTAGCTCAGACAGCTCAAGAGACTTTTGTTGATTTTGAAGAAGCGGTTGAAAAGGATGCCACCAAAACTGCTGTTCTTGATGGAACAGTCCATCCTTTGACAAGCTATGTGATAAATTACGTGAAGTTTCTGTTTGAGTAAGTAATGATTCCTGAATGTTCCTCTTTTGTTTTAGCACCTTGTTTCAAATAGAAGCTTGTGAATTTGTCATTGTTTTTATTCACTTTCATATTAGTTCTGAATAGTTATCTGAGTCAATATGCAAAGTATTCCATTTCATATGAACTATGTTCAGTCCCTAGTGTCTTACTTCTTGAGTTTGGATCACTGGAAATTTCCTTTCATTATGCATTGTTCTCTACATTGCTTCAGCAGTGTACGTTTGGTTCTCTTACAGTTTTTTCTCTCCAAAAATATTTACATGATTGTTTGTCTTTTAATGCACAGTTACCAATCAACATTGAAGCAACTTTTTCGAGAATTTGATGCAACTGATCCAGAAGATGAGTTAGCTTCTGTAACTACAAGGATCATGATGGCTCTTCAGAATAACTTAGATGGGAAATCCAAGCAATATAAAGATCCTGCACTCACTCAAATATTTCTAATGAACAACATTCACTACATAGTGAGATCTGTGAGGAGGTCTGTTTCAAATTCAGTTATTTTTTTTATTTTTTTATTTTTTTTCATGTAAGATGTGCTATATACTTGCTAATTTGCACTTTTAATATGTTAACCACAGGTCAGAAGCAAAAGATTTGTTGGGAGATGACTGGGTGCAAATACACCGAAGGATTGTGCAGCAGCATGCTAATCAATATAAGAGGGTATCTTGGGCAAAGGTGAGTTTTCATTAGACGTACTTGTTTTGATTTCTGAAGCTTCTCTTTCATTTTACTTGATAACGATGATGATGCTTTAGTTGCATGTCTTGAATATGCCAATATTTTCTTTAAAACTTTGTCTAATGTTGTGAAGGATCAATTTTGCATGCTTGTCATGCACAAGTATAAAACCAGTTTCCAAGAGTTTAAATTATCATGCAGGGCAAAACTCTTACCTGTCCTCTTACCATACAAATTACTAACACCTAGTCGATTAGTCACAAGACAAGTACTTTGTATATGCTCCATTAGTATCTCTACTAGTATCTTACAGCCAATGTTTTGGCATATGAAAAGTTCACCATAAAACTGTCCTGATGCTTGGTCTTAGGGAGGAGTAGATGTGCATTTTGAAACCCCCTCCAACTGAATGGTTCATGGTTTCCCTAGCTTTAGGATTTTGCCAATTTTAGATTCTGTTGCAAGTAGTTTAGCAAAATTTTTAGTCGCATCCAAATTTATAATTTAGATTATCTGCTCTTTACGGCATCTCTTCCGTTTGCTTGATTAAAATTTTTGCTAAATTACTTGCATCACATAAGTGCAGATTCTGCAGTGCCTCTCTGTTCAAGGCATGGGTCCTTCAGGTAGTGGTGGTGGAATAGCAGATGGTGGAAATACAACCAGTAATATTTCAAGAGCAATGGTAAAAGACAGATTCAAAACATTCAATACCCAATTCGAGGAGATTCATCAGAGGCAATCTCAGTGGACAGTTCCTGACAGCGAATTGCGTGAATCTCTGAGGCTGGCTGTCGCTGAAGTCCTCTTGCCTGCATACAGATCTTTCCTGAAACGCTTTGGGTACACTTTTGTTCTCATCCATGCTATCTGTTCATCATCTTTCGTCTTCATTTCGCTTAATTTTATCATGGTAATGTGATATCGAACATGTTGCAGGCCTATGATTGAGTGTGGGAAGAACCCTCAAAAGTATATCAGATACACTCCTGAGGATCTTGACAGAATGATGAATGAATTCTTCGAGGGTAAAACGTGGAATGAACCCAAACGGTAAACATTTGCATGAATGTATTGATTTCTTCTTTTTGTTTTTCATTTTTTTTGGTCATCTGAAATCATAAGGATCTACTAATAATTGAAGTTTGTACAAATCTCATGGTTAAATAATATGCGGTTGGCCGTATCCATCCATTTCAGATTTTTTTTTTTAAGAATCCTTCTGGTTTTAACTTGGAAGATTCTATAAAAGAACAGTATTCAAATGGTAGTCGGTTCGGAAAATTCTATGATTACTTTCATTTATAATTATTTTTATTTTATTTTAATCACTATTAAATAAAAATATATTTTATTATTTAATAGTGGTTATTTACTAAGCATATTTTACTTTATAAAAATTAAAGTAACTATAAAATGTATCTGTGGATTCAATCTTTAGTTTTGAAAATTTTTTGAACACTCCCACTTCTTTTGTTCACGTTTGCAGCTATTAATGCCACTTGAGCCACATTAATGAATTATTTATAAATTTTTTTGTATTTATGACTTTTAAGGTTACTTTATTTTTATTTTTTAATATACTTTGATTTCACTTTACTTTTATCACCATTAGATTATCCAGCAGTAATTATTACCAAAGTAAAATTTACTTTTTAGAAAATAAATAACCATTAAAAATATTTTATTAAAAAAAGAGCAAATTACATTTTCACTCCGAGGTTTGACATAATTAATACTTACCTCCATTTCGACTAAATTAATAAAAAAAAAACCCTTGTTAAAAAAAATTAATCTAAAAGCCTATAGACAGTTTCAAATAGTATGAATTTCTATTCTTTGCATTTAAATTTGCAAAATTCACTTTATGATGATTTATACAAAAAAGGCTAATTATTAACTATTAATATTTAGTTTTTTTTGTTCCAATGATATTATAGTTAAAAAAAAAAAGAAAAAGAAAAACCTACTCATTGTCAAAGCAAAGCCGAAATAAAAAGAATAACTTAATTTTTATAAGGATTTGGATCAACAATGCAAGATTTGACAAACTTGTGTCTTTCTTGATATTATTCAAGCAAGTTGTGGACCATTTATTGACTAATTTAATAAGTAAATTTTGGTAAGCGCGAACTACCGCAAGGTGGTTGCTAACTTGCTATTCTCTTCCTTCCAAGAAAAGTATTGTCATGAAACAAACTTCATCCCCAAATTCCATCATCATTTTTCTTTATTTTTTTCATTTATTTTTAATTTAATCAACCATTATCGCACAATACGTAAAATTCATAACATGTTTTATAAAGTAAAAATTCATCTACTTTAATTTAATTATATATCTTTTATAAAAATATTAGACATCATAAATTTACATAATTACTTTTAAATTTTAAAATTTATATATATAGATTGAATAACTGAGAAATTAAGAGGAAAGTGATCGAATCCATAATTTTAACTTTATAATTTTAATCATCTAACTAACTAAGCAACAAAAAGAGAAACAAATAAATAAATATATATATATATATTATGATCAACATTGATTTAAAACTAATTTAACAACTTTGGCATATACCATATATATATATATATATATAAGTAATATGATTCTTTTCCGTCACAACATAATTTATGAAAATGGTCCATCATCGATTGATTAGTTGAGTTTTAATATATAATCTTTAAACCCATAATTCAAACTTCCAATGAATTGCTTAATTAAACAATAATCTGCTTTGCTTAGTAAAATCCATTGGATTCATTAACTTATTATGGTCAACATGAGTAGTATACTAAATATCATCGACCAGCCAAGACATGAAAAGAAAAGAAAAGAATACAACCCATTCCATTTGTCTATTTGTCCCTAAATTTAGCACCCAAAAAACAACACTTTTGTCTCAATTTTACCTATCTTTTCTCACCTCATTTTCTCTTTCGTTTCATGTACCAGCTTCCACCATCATTTTTTTCTTCTTTTTTTTCTCTCAATATTTTCCTCCTCTCCAAACAAAAAAAGGCAGAAGCCAAAAGGAAAAAAAAATCTCTCTCTCTCTCTTTCTCTTTTGTAGGGTTATTAAGGGAGAGATCATCATCATTATTCATCACCAAGAATATGGCTTCTTCTCAATCAGATAATAATAATAATAATACTAATAGTCAACATCACGATCAAGATCATCAACACCAACCAAAACAAGAACCTGTTCAATCCTCCTCCTCCTCGGATGACAATGGCTCTCCTCCACCTGCAGCCCCTCCCTGTCCGTCTCCGTCTCCATCTCCGGCACCCAATTATCGTCCGCCAATGGGGTATCCACCTTCAGTAGCCTATCCTCCACCACCACCACCAGGGCATTATCCATACCCTCCCCCTGGCCAACCTGTAGTGTACCCTAACTTTAATAATGGATACAACAACGCTTACCATTATGGACAATCACCAGCAGCAGCAGCTCCAGCTTATTACACCCCTCAAACGTATCGTACGCAACCAGAACGTCAGGTCTCCAGCTTCCTACGAGGAATAGTTGGTGGGTTAGTGTTCTTGCTTGTTTTTACTTGTATAACAAGCATCATAATGTGGCTGATCATGCGTCCAGCCATTCCTATTTTCGTCATGAACAACTTTTCTGTCTCAAACTTTAACCTATCATCAAACTTCACCGCCAACTGGGATGCCAATATATCAGTTGAGAACCCTAATACAAAACTGAAACTATATTGTGATCAAATAGAGGTGTCCATATACTATGGGAGAGAGGACCTTCTTGCAACATCTTATGCGAATCCATTTTTCTTGGAGAAGAAAGAGAAGAGATTAATGCAGGCACAAGTGGATGCAGATAACGCTGACCGGAAACAGGCCGGAGTAGGGAGTTGGGTGGTGAATGAAATGGCTAAAGAAAAAAGCAGAACTGGGAATCTAACATTTGATGTGAAGATGATTGTTTGGAGTACATTTAGGTCAGGATCATGGTGGGCAAGGCATATAACTATAAGGGTTTATTGTGAAGATTTGGTGGTTACTTTTGGTAGTAATAATTCAGGTATTGGGAATTTTAGCAATGGCCATCCTGAAGATTGTTTAGTTTTTGTTTAATTAATTAATTCTTTTCTTAGTTCAATTATAATTAATTAAATTTAACTATATGCATCATTAGTTCATTCAGTAGAATTAATTTAGTAGTGCATGCATAACCATCCTTTCATGTAATACCTAGAGAAACATTTCTTTAAAAAAAATGATTGGTGATGCAGGTCGTGACACAAACAATGTATCATAAATCTCTATAATTATTTTTACTTCTCTTATTTCATAGGGTCATCAAAAAATTTGTCCTATAGCGTCTGTGACTACGGTACCTATCTTTGTCCTTTTGACATCCTTATTTTTATTCCTACTAATTTGTTAATCAGCAGCTTTTTTTTCTTATTAATTAACTTTGATTAAAAGTGAAACTTGAAATTTTACAATTTTAAAATATTTTTAATATTACTTAAATACATTTATTAGTATTATGAGTTTGATCTCCACACATCCTATCACTAAATTTTGTAAACAATTAATTTTTTTATTAGTTTGTTTTGTATAGTAAGGGTCGTTATAGTCATACTTTATATAGGAATAAACCTCTAAATAGTCATAAAATATTGTAGTTCTAACTTGAGTTGGTTATAAACAACAGCAAATTTCATATTACAATAATTTATGGTTTTTGAGGTCTGGCGTTTAAAAAACTTACTTCTATATTGTAATAATTACATATATATTTAAAAATATACATGTATGTTAAAAAAATTCATGAGAATATAAAATTTTAGATTTTGAATATGATTATATATTTTCTAACACTGTATAAATATATGTATTAATTTTTTAATTATATTTATTTCTTTTCTTAATATATATGTATATATATGTGTGTGTTCTAATCTCTCTTATTCGATTTAAAATTTTTCAAGTTATTTATTTTATTTAAAAAAATAAAATACAATTTGAGCTTAAAATCTATGCTCAAGCTAAAAAAAATCAAATAAAATTTCAGACTTGACAAGAAATTTGAGAGCTCACCTTAATTTAATTATAAACTAAATATAAGGAAAGGATTTTTTTTTTTTTTTTTTGTCTAAATAGAGTGTCTCCTGCACTGAATCCATATTTTGTATTATATTTTTAAAAATTGAGTTTATAAAAATAAGAATTAAGTTCATGGCTTTTTTTTTTTTTTTTTTTTGCCAAGTAAAGTTCATTTTGGGAAGAACTACCATGAAATGTATAAATTCAATCATACCAGAACTAGAGGTGACAAAGTAAAGTAAAAACTGAAGTGATAAAAAATAAATAATTAAATAAAATTACCATGAAAAGGAAGTTGGAACAATTGGGCCAAAATGAACATATTACAGAGAGGCCCATTTAAAGCCTGCATTTTGCACTCTCTTGTTATACCACGACCCATGGCATTCCCTAATTGTGCGCATGTGGCAAATTATATCGTGGACTCATTACTATATTGCAATAAAGATTAGAAATTTATAATTTTTTACGTTTTTAGTTTTTTAATACTTTTTATTAATGTAACTTTGACCTTTTAGGTGGAGAGCATGTTGATAGCCCAGTGGCCTATGTTAAGCTTCTTAAAGATTCATTATAATTTTAAATTCATTAATTTGTGCATTTATTAGTTGTAACGTAAAAGTTTATTTATTATTAATTAAAGATTTATCATAATTTTAAAATATTATTTGTCAAATTCATTTATGCATTTATATTTTTTATTTTATGAACCTACATTATTTAAGTAATAAATTTATAATATTTAACTAAAACAAAAACACAAGTAAATTTATTTATTGTAATTAAAAAAACAAATAATTAAATAACTTTTTAATGAATACAAATTTTATTTTGACTAAAATTATGAATAAAAATTAAATTAAATCACTGTAATTAACAAAATAAAAAGAAAAAAAATATTTTTTTGATAAATAAAAAATATTTTTTTATTTTTATTAAAAATAAAAGGAAAATATTAATAAATATGCATGTGAAGATCATTGAACCGACAGATTCAAAAAGGCCAACGATTTTATAGGTGAAGGCTAATGAATTTGTAGGTAAAAGTTAATGTATCTACATGTGAAAGTCAATGAACCCAACTTATGGATAGGCAAAAACAATATCAACTAAATTTTTTTAGTTCAAGTCATGAGATGAGAACCTACTGAACTTGCGTTTGAAATGAAAAAAAAAAGATGCGAGTTTTTATTTCTCACATATGTGGTTCATATTGCAATATAAATAAGGGTGCATGATATAACAATTGGTGCACATGTACTCTCCGTCAAATTTGTGATACCTATTACTAGTAAATTAATTATGTTTGAATTATTGCTATAAATATATATATATATATATATTAAATGTTGAGTTTTAAAGTTATTAAGTTAAAAATTTAACCAATATCTATCTTCATATTTGAGTATCCACTCTAAAATCTAATATGTCAAACCATTAAAAATTATAAATTTTATTAAAAAAATATTTACCATATTTATTTAGTATTATTTTTTAACTAAGACATTATTATATATATCTCAATGCTACTCAAATTCTAAAAATATTTATATACTATATATATTTTTTACCTTAAATCACTCAAATATTTTTTTTCAAACCATTAAAAATTTTATTTTAAAAAATTAAAAAATATATAATAATTATTTAGTATTATTTTTCAACTGAAACACTACTATATATATATATTATAATACTAATCTAATAATTTTAAAAACTAATCTTAATATAACTAAAAACTTATGGTAATAAAAATTAAAGAAAATAAAATTAATATGATATATTTTATTTTTAATTTATTAAACCATAAATTTGATAAGTGATCATCTTCATAATTTAACATTAACTCCTAAAACCTTATATGTTGAATAATTAAAATTCACAGTATTTTTCTATATAAAATTAAAAAAATCATTTTTATCAAAATACACATGTTTTATTTAATATAAAATACTTCAATTTAATTAAATTTAAAATGTTACTCTTCATTTCCGTAAAAAATAATGTTTTTTATTTTAATTAAAACATTTTTTTACCTAAAAAACAAAAAATATGTAATTTTCACCTATTTTCTATATTTATTTTATTTTATTCATAATTTATTATTAGTATGCATATTAAAAATAATATGTACTTTTAATAAAAAATAATAAATTCAAACTTTCATATTTGATTAATTTATAGTTTTTAATTTATTTTAATTATTTATCTTAAAATATGTATATTATTTGCAGTTCGCGTAAAGCGTGAATTCACGACTAGTTAAATAATAATTTTATAAAATTATGAGTAAAAAATTTTTATTTTTTATTTATTTAACTTTTTTGCAAAAATTTTAAAGTTATATTAATAGATAAAATTAAATTGTTTTACTTGTGCATTGCACTATCAAATTGCTGATATATTAAATTTGAATTTTTGAATAATGCCACAAGAGTTTAACTATCGAACAAAATATTATATAAATTTGATAATTCATTCAAAAAATTGTCTTACTTTTTTAAAAGAAATTGTATCCTAATTTAGTTAAATTAAATATAATATATTTGTTAATCAAAATTAAAAAATATAATTCCTTAATTAAAATAAAATTTAAAGGTCAAATACATTCTTTCACACCTGAATTTTATTACTTTGATCTATTGCACATTTCAACTTTATTTTTTTTATTACAGGCATGAACTTCTATTTTTAACCCATTACACGTATGAATTCAAAATTTTTAATTTTATTAAACTTTAAATGCTTGTCCAAGTTAACAACTTATACGTTCAATAGAATTAAAAAATTTGAATTCATATATATAATAGGAAAAACATAAAAATTCATACGTATAATAGGAAAAAAATAAAAGTTCATACATGTAATAGAAAAAAATAAAATTGATGTGTGTAATAAAGTAAAATAATAAAATTCAAGTATGAACGAAGGTATTTTGCCAAATTTAAATATAATATAAACAACTCGATTATTTACCAATAATCATAAATTCATTGAATTTTATAAAACATAAACTTTTAAGAAAGTACTCTCTTTCTAAATATTATCATTTTAAAAGTCTAATTTTATTTCTAAATAATTATTATTTTAAGTTATCAATGGATATTAACTACTTTTTTTCTATTTCAGAATTAATTAAATAAATATCTACTCATTTTTAAACTCTATATAAAATTAATAATTATTATAAAGATAATATAATATTTTATATGTATATTAAATATATTTTTTAATTTATGTGAAAAAATTTTAAGCCAAAATTATTTTGAAACATGGTGAGTAAATAAATAAAAAATCAAGACATGAGCATGATGCAGATCGGCCTTCTAATTTATCAGTGCACGACACAAGCA
>CATIWM010029678.1:0-12459 GCA_949671775.1 Mallotus repandus | reverse complement strand
AGATGGTTTCATAGATTTTGATTTTCAATAAGATGTGGATGATAGAAAGTCTATCTTTGGTTTTATTTTTAATTGTAATGGAAGACCAGTAAGCTAAAAGAGTTCCAAGCAAAGTGTTACTGCTGATTTCATTATAGATGTTGAGTACATAGCAACATTAGATGTTGCTAAAGAAGTTGTTTGGATTAAAAAGTTCATTACTAAACTAGGACTTGTTCCTTCCATTGAGTCCTCGATTCTTCTTTATTGCTACAATAATGGAGCCATTGCTTTAGGAAAGGAACTAAGGTCTCATCAGAAATCCAAATGCATGAAAAGGCGCTTTCATATTATTGGAGAACTTGTTGGAAAAGGTGATATCGTTGTGCAAAAGGTAGCTTCAACTAATAATGTCACTAATCCACTTACTGAAGCATTAATGTAACTACAGCTTGATCGAGATCTTGAGAAGATGGGTCTAAGATACTGTAATGATTGGCTCTAGTGTAAGTGGGAGATTGTCAGTGTAGGTGGTATGCCCTAGAGGCCAATCACATATTTTGACACTGTAAATTTTCCAAAATGGCAATAAATAATATTCTTTTATCTAAAGTTTTTATTTAATTGAATATTTATCCATTAGCATAATGTTAAATAAATTTATTATTAATAGTTGATAATATGAGTGATAAATTTACATATGCTATAAAATGTTCATAGTCGATAAATTAATATTTGGGTAATATTAATTTGACTATCACCTCTGTCTATTTTCCTTGATTAGTATCTGATACTAATAGTGGGAGGTAGTGAGTCTCATGCTACTTAATATGAGATATCAGAATAGACATGTGGATACTTAAGTGATGGGTGGATTGAGCAGTGACGTTAGATTTGTGATAGCGAGAATATTCACTTATAGTCAACAATCACAATCTAGGTCATAATGGTATGTATAGTCCTTTGACCTGAGGCTACATGATCATCAATTTTTAAGTGGTTAGGGTTTGTTACCGCTTACTTGTGTTAATCACACATAAGCATATGGCATGTGATGGCTCTAGTTGGTTAAATGTAGGGATGAGTGTTCAACCAAAATGGGATTCATTGCCAGGAGTGAATCGGGATAAGATCATCCTATGTTATCTAAGTTTGTTCTTAATGAATAAATGCCTGGTCAAGACAAACATAATACAGTTTGAAAGAGTTTCAATGCTATAAAGGTGTTTCTAGTACTTGTTATGTTTTATCAAGGATTGTAACTTGAGATGAGGTCATATGATACAGTTATTAGAGTTTCACTAAACCTTGACTAGCTATATCGGGATCTTCTAATGAAGGGATTTTAGTGCACAATAATTATGACCAAAGGGTTCGTGTGAATCAATATATCCATTCATTTCTAATTAGGTAGTTGTGATATCGATGCTAGGGGTCACCCACAACTTATGAGAACTAAATATGTATATTTAGGATTTTCATATTTAGACTTGAAAGGAGTTTCAAATAATATCTAGTGTTGATATTATCTTCTCATTGCTAATTAGACAAGAACCTAATAAGTCATACCTAAAAGAGTTTCACCAAATCACCATTTATGTTAATCTAATTGTTGATTAAAGTGTTTAATCAACTAATTAAGATTAATGGAATTGGATTTATGCTTTAAGCAATGATTCTAGCATATCATGAAATCTAATTCAAGTAAGGGTTTAATAATTGATTTATGCTTAATTAATATGAGATATTAATTAAAGTAGTAAATTAATAATATATGTTGTTTCTAATTGGACTTAGATTAATGGCCCAAGAAGTTTGGGACTAGGCCCAAAGGGTTTTGGACCAAAGATTAATCCAAAATGTTGAGAAAGACCATGAACCTAATCTTAGCTAATTTGTTAGATGGATTGGGCTTGGGCCCCAATTACCAAGCCCAAGTCCATATATAAATGATATGGTCAAATTAGGCAAATACATGAGATGTATTCTCTACACAATTCATGGTAAACTAATGATATATAGAAGTTGTATACTTATCATAACAACTTGTCTATTTATGATGTAAAAGATGATGTCATTAGGGTTTGCTTTCTCTACATATATATATATATATATATATATATATATATATAACCTAAGAAATGTTCTAAAGTTAGACGGTAAGAGAGTGTGGAGACACATAAAATGAGAAACAACATCTACGTAATAAACCCTAAGTGTTCTTGCAATATTAATTAAAATTAATGGAATTGGATTTATGCTTTAAGTAATGATTCTAGCATATCATGAAATCTAATTCAAGGAAAGATTTAATTATTGATTTATGCTTAATTAATATGAGATATTAATTAAAGTATTAAATTAATAATATATGTTGTTCCTAATTGGACTTGGATTAATGGCCCAAGAAGTTTGGGACTAGGTGCAAAAGGGTTTTGAACCAAAGATTAATCCAAAGTGTTGAGAAAGCCCATGGATCTAATCTAAGCCCATTTGTTAGATGGATTGGGCTTGGTCCAAGTGTTGGCCCAATTACCAAGCCTAAGTCCATATATAAATGATATGGTCAAATTTGGCATGTTCGGAAAACATTATCTCTAATGTGTAAATTGTTGACCATGACAAAGATAAGGTGTAGATCACATAGGTATATGTGATAATGAATGTAGACAAATACATGAGATGTATTCTCTACACAATTTATGGTATCAAAATGATATATACAAGTTGTATACTTATCATGACAATTTGTATATTTATGATGTAAAAGATGATGTCATTAGGGTTTGCTTTCTCTACATATATATACATAACCTAAGAAATGTTCTAAGGTTGGATGGTAAAAGAGTGTACAGACATATAAAAAGAGAAACGACATCTACGCAATAAACCCTAAGTGTTCTTGTAAGAATATTAAATTAGTGCAAGTTTTGTGAGGGCCATTTAAGAGGTTACTTGCTACTAATCAAATCAAGGTAAGAAGGTGATTTGGTAAAGCTTTAGTGTTTTAAGCTAGAGGCCTAACACTTGGGAGGCTAAAGCAATTGATTCAAGAGTTGAACCTAAAGCATCCAAAGCTTGTAGATTAACTATTGTGTCTACATCAAACTTAGGAGTTGGTAAGTTTTCTTAAACTTAGAATTTCCTAGGTTGATGTTTGTATATGTTGCCTGTTACATAGTTACGAGTAAAATGCAAAATGGATCCTTGGGAATGGAATTATTCATGTCATGAAGGGTTATGCGAGTAAATTTTTTAAAATTTTACCCTATTTAAGGCTTGTGCTCACCACACTTTTAAGTTGAATAATCGATTCCTTTAAGTAATATAAATGAAATCACCACAAATTCATTAAAAGAATCACCCTATTTATTATATATTGTTGACCTTTGCATGATCAATCTTTAATTAACCTTGGTTTTGACTTTAATAATCAAATTTAATCTACTTAAATGTGTGTATAAGTGTATAATTTAGTTAGGTTTAAGACTACACCCATTGGGTGAAGTCATGGAGCTCAAAACGTGCCCAAAATATGAAGGCAAGGATGCTCACAAGTGGCATCACAGTCGTAAGCATTCTCACGAGCCAAATGAGAGCCAAATTCAAGTAATTCAGAGTGGTGGTGGCCCTTACGGTCTCCATCACGGTCGAGACCATTATCCTCATGATCGGGAGCATCCCAATTATGATCCAGAGAATGAAAGAAGGCAATAGCGCTCACGGGCATGGTCATGGTCATGGTCGTGACCATGAGCATCGTCACTAGCATGTTCATAGTTGTGGCCGAGATCGTGAGCACCATGGTAACCTTCATAACAACCATTCAGAGCTCCAACTGCTGTGAAATTAAAGGTCACAATCGTGACATTATATGTCATGAATGTGAGCCTTATTTTTCCTGCAGAAAGTGAAAGAAATATTAAATAAAGATGGATGTTTATTGGGGATAAAAATCAAAGCTCTAACAACCATATATTAGCTCCTCCATTGTAAATACAAGCTCAAGACATCATTGGAAGAGTTAGAGACTTTGAGGAAAAAAATTATTATGTAAAAGTCATTAAGCTAAATTTATTTCTTTCACAATTCTTTTTTGTATATTCTTTGTTTGTAAACAAACTCTTGTTGAGTTTGTGTATACCCTTCTTATGAGAGTTGGGTGAGTGATAGAGTTTGGATTCTTTTATGTACTCATTCTTTGGGGTTGAAGAAGTGGGTAGTAAGGTTCTTTCTCTTTAGTTTTTTGTTGATCCTTGAAAAATAACTTGTTGTAAAGGTTTTGAGTTAGGCTTGAAACTCTTGTGCAAGGTTTAAGTATGAGCCTTGAAAACACTTGGGAAAAGGTTTTTGAGTGAGCCTAGAAAATTCATTATTGTAAGGTTTGTGTGAGCCATTGAAAGCACCATCTTGTAATCAATCTTGGAATAAGAATAGTGTGGGTGATTGAAAATCCTAAACTGGGGATAAATTATGTAGAGACGTTGAATTGTTGAGAATCTGAACTCCTTATGTTAATCTTTATTTCTTGTTCTTACTCTTGTTAATATTCATTATTTCTAAATTATATTTTAATTTCCTTTTAATTTTTCAATTTTTTTAAATCTCAATTAGCCTTATTCACCACCCAGGGCATTTTCATATATATATATATATATATATGAAATCACTAAAAATTCACTAAAAGAATCACCCCATTTATTGGAAAATATTACGTTGTAGGCTTGATATCTATCCCATGATGCAAATGGATTTTATTTTTAGCTTATTTTTCTTTTTCACTTCTAGTTTTTACAATACCTTGTCTTCTTTTCCTTCTGTTCTCTGCTATGGATGCGTGCAACATATAAAAGTGGTAAAGTGCCTTTCAATCCTCTCTAAATACTTGAGTTGCTTGTTATTTTTTTTCTTTTTGTTATGATTTTGCACTAATCCTTTTAAAAATTATACAGTTTGTTTAGTTCATGTATAGATTAAAACTTGAATAAAGATCCCAGGATGCACAAAAGGGTCAATGGTGACAAAAAAGTCTTCTACGGAACCTAAAAAGTTGAATCCAGGGCCAAGATTTACAATGGTGGAAGGTGTGAAAGATTTAACAAAAGTGAAAATGGGTTTAAGATAGCTGCCATTATTGATGTCATTCCCTGTACATTGACGGCGTCGTTGTGGGAGGTTGAATCTTTCATGATTTGTGTTTGTTTAATGAAATTAGTTAAAAAGAATTATAAAAGAAAGTAGAGGTTTGAAGGATCCATTCTTCTTCTTCTTCTTCTTCTTTTTCTTGTTTGTTTGTGTGTATTTAGAAGGGAAATAAGAAATGGAAGTAGTGATTTTTTAGGTACCAGTCTATACTTTTAGTTTTAAGAAATTTTCAATTTATTTTATTATGTTTGTAAGATGCCATAAATTAGCTTTTAGTTTTAAGATGATGATGGTAGTTTATTGAGAAAATTGAATGGAGGGTGAATAAGCAAGATGAAGAAGAAGTTGTGAAGTTTTGTGCATAATTTGGGGGTTAGAAGACACATTTTCAAAGGCTATGGACCCTATTTCTCTTTCAAAATCACCACATCAGCTCAAATACAAACAAAGTTAATTTTCCCATTTTCTATAGTCAGTTAAAGGGCTAAAAACACAAAAAAAACTTAATTCTATGTTTAAATGGTCCAAAAAAAAGTAAAGAGCATATGTGCTCCTCGGTATAAACATTAGGGGCGAAAATGCACCTTTTCCCTTTATAGTATTTTGTCATTTTGTTTTTTTGTTGGTTTTTGTTTTTTTCTCTTTAAAATGTTATAAAATTGTTAAAAATGAATAAATAAAATAAAAGAAAATTATAATTAATGTAAAAATTAAGGAATAGTGACTAAGGTTGATAATATTTTGTTGTTTTGTGTTATTTTTTGTTGATTGTTGTTGATTTTTTTCCTATTGTTAGAAAACCTTAAAATGTATATAAATTTTATATAAGACAATCATAATTAATACAAAATATTAATAAAAGGAACTAATAATAATAATATTTTGTTGTTTTCATTTAGTTGATGTTTGTTGATTTTTATTGATTTTTCCTTTCTTGCAGTTACAAAACTTTAATAAAATTTATAAATGAAATAAAATACATTGAATATTTAATCTAAAACATTGATAAATATTGACCAACAATGATAATTTTTGAATATATCAAATTTTACAATATCAATGTTAAATTTTTTCAAGATATGATAAAAAAATAACTATTTTATTTTTTTGGTGCATTTCTGTATGTCTTTCTGTTGTGTCCAAGTTGTCTTCATTTTCCACACTTGTTATGATTTTTATTCTCCCATGAAGTTTTGATTCTTCTTTTCTTTAGTCTTCCAGCTTTAATTTTGCCTTCTGGTGGATGCATTGTTATTTGCTACTCTTGAATTGGTATGTTCCATATTGTTTGATTTGAAATTGGATGTACTATTTCTTGATTTATCGCCAATAATGTTTCCTTTGTGTAGAAATTTGAGCAATATCTATAAGGATCTTGATTCATTTTCTTCAATATTACAAGTGCATGTGAACATGGCAGTTCATCAATTTGGAATCTGTTGTAGGTGCATTTTCTTTTTTGTATGTTGACACTAAAAAGCTTAATTGAAGTCATACAAAGTGAATATGTCGTTAGTTGAAGGTTTCACCTATATCTAAATTAAAATATTACATCATAAAATGATAACAAGCAATGAAAAATAATAAATTACAACAAAAGCAATTGAAAACAAGAACAAAAATCAACAAATTAAAAAAAATAAAGAAGGAAAACAATAAAAAAGTTTTTATTAAAACTAAGATAAAACAACAACTGTAAACAAAAATGAACAAAATTAATAATAATAATAATAATGACAGTATTAATAATATAACATGTAGTTTTAGACTTTTCATATGATTCTCATTGATAATATATTATGGTATTTTTACAAGCTTTGTGAATGTTGATCTTGCATTGTTCTTATTTGTATAGCTCTAGTATTGTACCAAAGAATGTAGATACTTTAGTAATGTTATGATCTATAGCTCTTTAACTTCTTTGATAACTGCATTGAATGATTCAGCTATATTTGAAATTATTGTTGACTATCTGTTGCTAATTGATAAAGCTCTAGCCCATCTGTGATACCAAATGTTATTCAGGTATGGTCTAATTCTTTCATCAATCTTGTCTAAGTAATTCATATGGTATTCAAAATCTTCAATATTGTATACTTTGTTGCTTGAAAAAATGAATCTTTAATGCTTTTTGAATTTCTTTTGAAGCTATTCTTTAGGTTGTTTAAAAGATGATACATACAAAAACTATGTGCAACTTCAGGGTATATTTTTTAATTGATTTTTCTATACTTCATGTCTATCAGAAACTATGATCATTCCTTGTCTACAACCAAATGCTTATCTAATTTTTTTTGAAGAACCATTCTTAAGATGTATCATTTACAGAGTCAACAGCAGAGAACTCTAGAGTAAAGATCTTACCAGCAGCATCTTGTGTTATTGCTGAAGTAATGTGCTACCATATGTTCTTGTTAAAAATGTGCCATCCACTACTGCAATTAGTTTCCAATATTTTTATCCTTTTGTTGATGCATCAAGAGCCATGACGAAATAGAGGAATGATTGGTCATCTTTTGTTTCAAGATGAACAATTGATCATGGATTTATTTTCTTTAACATATATAGGAAACTTGGTAGAATTGCATAGGATTCATCTGGTTTACCTCTTAATATATGAAGTGCCTTATCTCTTGATCTCTAAGCTTTTAAGTAGCTGATATTAATGTCATATTCTTCTCTCATTTCTTTGACTATATTTGCTAGTGTGTATATGGTTTTGATGCTCTCATATTTTAGTTTTATGCAGTCGGCTACTAAAGATGTTGTTGCTTGTCTTTGGTTAGCCAATTTGATGTCCATGCTGTAGGAGTGGCTGTTGTTGAATTTTTTGAAAACAAATTTATCTGTTTTTCCATTTCTTGTAGCCCTTGTCATCCAGCTGCATTTTTTATCTAAGCATTTTACAACATATATCTGTTTTTTTATTTTATTATTATTTATTAGAAGTGGTTGTTGATCGCGCAAAACTTTAATGCTTTTTTGAAATTTTCTCAATTGTTGTATATTTTTCCTTCTTTAGGTTATGTTGTTGTATTGCAAATTATGGAAGATTCTTCACTCTCATATTTTTGTCATTTTTCTTTACTTATGTTATGTTGATGTAGAATTATTGCAGACATCGTGTTTGCACAATGTAGAAAATCTGTTGTTTGATTATTTTTATTTGTATTTGATGATCTGTGTTCAAAAGATGACATTTGCGATGGTTGAGTTATTGAATGTTGTTGAATCAATAGCATGTTATTGTTGTTAAAGCTTGTATCTTAAAATTTTTTATCAGCAACATTGATGCATAGAGAAAATTTTATGAAATCAGACTCTTTCTTCTTTAGCTGCAAATAGAAGAATAGTGTTCTAATAACTAGAATTTGTGTGGTACTTAATGTTATTATTTTATTATTATTATTACTATTATCATTCTACTTATTATTATTATTATTACTACTACTACTACTACTACTACTACTACTAATAATAATAATAATATTATCTTTATCTTTGTTATTATATTGTTATTATTATTATTATCATTGTTATTATTATTGTTAATATTATTATATTTATTCAAAAAATAGAAAGTCAAATGGGTTAAGGACATGTGGCTAGAGTGTATTAAAAGGGGGAAAGAACTCTGCAGATCAGGAATGACAAAAGAAAGCAGCGGATGAAATGGTTTTGATGCTCTTCTTCTGTACTCTAGAGTTGGGAGAATTTCTTTTGATGGGACTGGAGATGCATTAGACTTATCAATGCTATTGAGTCCAACACTAGGAATGGGTATATGAATTATCAGAGGATCCTTATTATTGAGTTGTCAATCTAAGCAACAACTCAAAATTGGTTTATGCAATCCATACAATCCTATGTGAACACTATCACTTTGATAGAGTTTAAGGGGTGCTTTTTATTATTTTTTTGTCCACCTCCTATAAATGATGCTTATAGATGGCAGTTGTTTCATATCAGTAGAGCAGACAGATTAATTGATGATTGTATAAAGGAGTTCCTCAAATTGTCATGCCATACAATGAACCTGACGGGAGACAAGAGAAGAGCAGTTGATTTATATATGACTGGGTTAGGACTGGCATATATGGGGATTCATACTGAGGGTTGCACTTTGGAGAGTGTTGTTGATGAGGCCAGGTAGTTAGAGATGCCACACATAATGCATGGTATGATCCCAGACGCTTATATGAGTGGAGATGGTAGGACATTCAGTGTTCAGGGTATTTATCTGCTAGTGTTTCAACTTGGCAGTACTGGTGTGCAAAGTGGTACATCCCAGCACTATAGAGGTAACAGGGGACACAAGTTTGGGAGATATAATCATAGATATAGTAGACCTAGCAGATTTGGATCTAAAGCTAGTGGTAGTAGTAGTGGGCAGAGCTTTGGGTACGACAATACAGGCTTAAGGCCCAGTGCATGTCCTAACTGTAGTCGAGTACATTAAGGACCTTGTCATCTACCATTAAGAGCATGTTCTAGATATGGTCAGGTTGGGCACTTTTCTAGATTATACTTGAATTATGGTTATCAGTAGGCATATCTCCAGGGTCCATCTGCTACTGTTGCTCAACCAGTACAGCAGACTCATCAGTTTCATGCACCAATATATCCTCAGCAGAGTGGTACTCAGTTTATGGGCCAGTAGGGCTGTGGTTCAAGAGGTAGATTTGAAGGGAGGTCCAGTGGTTGAGGATTCGTACAGCCATCTACTTCACAACTGGCAGGCCATGCTTAGGCCAGAGTTTTCATATTAACACTTTCAGTCAATTATCTTGATACTAGAATTTTGTTTGATCTTAGTGCATCACATTTTTTTGTGTCTCCTGTTTTTGCTTCAAGAATGGGAAGGCAACCATCTAAAATATTAGTCCCATTATTTATAGCAACTCCCCTCAGTGATGAGTTGGAAACAGACATAGTCTTTCCATATTGTCCAGTGTTGGTGGAAGGTAGAGAATTGCTGGCAAACTTAGTTTTGTTGGATGTGATATATTTAAATGTGATTTTAGGAATGGATTGGTTAGCTTGAAACTATGCCACATTAGATTGTCAAGAGAAAGAAGTGTGTCATACATCAAAGTTTGACTGTCCCCAAAAAGGTCCAGCGATGAAAACATCTCTCCGAACATGATAAGTGTCTGTTCATTTGTACTGCCTCTGAAGCGTGCCGAGAATCTAAAAAGCTTGAACCAAACAAAATTGACTACCGAATTATTAAGTCGTATCCCGATTTTATGAATTATGAATTATCAGAATGATAAGTACCTTATTTCGAGCAACCATCGCTCAAAACATGCAACTCATCAGACTAGTGTTCATCTCGTAAGACCGAAGTTCAACTTTGTGAAAAATAAAAACCAATTTTGACAAAACAAACATCAGAAACACGTATGGAATGTCTAAAAACCTTGAAAACACCCCTAAAACAGTATAAATGGAGCTCGGGAAGGCAGAGTGACAAGCACAAGAGTAGGTGATCACGCGACTGAGCGCATGATCATGCACCCCAAGCCCGTGTTCACGCATTTCAGGGCCATGATCACACATTCAAGGGGCGCATTTTCCATACTTTTCACATATTTTAGGCATTTTTTCCTATAAATAGGGGTCTCTACCTCCCATTTCAACAACGGCAAGAGCCAAAGAAAAAAAAACCAAGAGCCAAAAGTAGACACACACACTGAAACACTGTTGAATTGAAGACTTAGGAGTCCCAATTCACACACTTTTAGCCCTCTTTCTACATTTTTCATAGAATTTTTTTTGACCACTTTTGCACCAAACCCACCCTTATCTTTATCAAAGCACGCTTCAAAGGTATAAAAATTTGCATTACACATGACATTTTTAACCTCTCGACAAGGAAAGCTTGAAAATCTCGCGAAGCTAAAGCTTTAAAAACACTAAACAAGCTCAGTTGAATCTGAGGACCAAACAATCATTTTTGCACGTTTATTTACTGTCTTGCATTTTACTTTATCACCGCCAGCAGTTGAGAAATTATTGTGATTGTGTGATGAGACTGACAATTTGTATACTAATTGAATAATCTCTGTTTTGTTTTGCTCATAATAAATCGTCATTCTGCATCAATATGCATTCAATAAACACGATAGCTCCTTATCTAAGCTAGTGATGAGACTGGTAATTTGTATGCTGATTAAATAATCTTTGCTTTATTTTGCTCATAATAAATCATCATTCTGCATCAATATGCATTCAATAAACATGAAAGCTCCTTATCTAATCTAGAGCTTCGATATTGTGGTCCAATGATGTAATCATCGTCATTCACTGTTAATCTCATAATTTAGAAATGCTTTATAATAATTTTTGCAAGAGCATGAATTATGTGCATCTGTTTAATCATTCATGATGCACCAATCATCTTTATTATGCTTACAAACTGCCCAAGTGGATGAATAGCTAGAATTGCACATAGTTGTGTTAACCTCTATTTTGCAGGTGTATTCTAGATTAGGACTAGATTTACATTTCTGCACCTTTTCTCTTTCATATGTATTTACTAGGAAAGCCTTGTAAATAATTATACTGAATTTCTTGTACTTTCTGTTATTATCAATATGCTTGTGTGAATGCATTTATATCAACTGTCATTACCGAAACTAAGGTTCTGCAGTAGCCATATATTGAGTATTAAATTGATAAATAGTCAAAAAGTAGATGAGATCTCCCGAGCTCAGAATCTCTGCTGGGGACGATACTCATTGAGTGATCTATTGTTATCCCTTTCATTTTTTCCTGGTTTTCTAAAAATCAGGTGGCGACTCCAAACACAAAGCGTCTCACATCCCCCTGAGACCAATCATTTTTCCCTGTGCCATAAATGAAACTGATGTCCTACTTGGCAAAGTTGCCATGTCCCTCGGGATCCTCAAACACCATGCACCCAAAGGTCGCTCATAGTGGCGACTCCACTGGGGAATCTTGTTAGAGAGATCAATTCAAAAATGACTATTTCTCATTACATAATACTCAATTATATAGAGCCCCTCACCACTGCATTTGCACTACATAATCACACATGAACCCTTGGTCCTTATTAGCCGACAATGACAGAAAGTGATCCACTATGGTTCCACACGAGTCATAGGGTGATCGATTTAGATTTGTCACCTTTAGCCTTTGCTCATGATTTTGCTGGACTCATCTGACCAGAGTCTGTGATCCAAGTCCTTAAAGGGGGCGACCCGAGTTATCAAAAGAATGCTAGACTCACTGACCGAAGCCGGTAACCCTAGTCATGGGGGGCATCCTGGCTAAAGAAGCCCTTAGGCTTGTACCCTCGATTTAGCCCAT
>CATIWM010029653.1:0-18820 GCA_949671775.1 Mallotus repandus | reverse complement strand
CGACGTGCAGAGTTGCTATCCCTTAAATAAATAAATAAAATCTGTAAAGAATATAGTCATGCTTTGGTGGTTGATTCTATAGAATCAAAAGATAACATGAACATTTAAAAAAAATTCTAATAGAAAAGACAACCTGTTGAAAAAAATAAAATAAAATAAATGTTGTCTATATAAATGATATTGTTGGAAATTGAATTATATTCATCTTTTCACATCTTACAAAGTTGTACGTTCTATTTGTTCTGCCATCTCTCTCCCAATCCCAACTCCAACACCAATTTCATACTCCTTGTTTGGCTTGAATTCTATTATACTATTATACATTCAGCCCCAAGCTGCAACTTTATCGTCAATCTGTTGGAGCCCATAAAATTGAGGTATGTTTGCATGCGCACAAACACAAACACAAACTATCCTCTGTGTGTTTGGATGAGAGGAAAGAAAATAAAAGAGAAAATACCAACAATGTTAATACATAAATTTATATATTTTTGAAGGATATTAATGTACGTATTTTTGTTCTCGAAATAAATTGCATATAATGGATACAATGCAAATAATTCAATGGCCAAACTAATATGATTTTTATAACTATATATATATATATATGGTGAAATTTGAAAATTTTGCAAATAATGATTTTTTTTTTGTTTTTGTGTCTTAAATAATTAAGTGAAAGGAAGAAATGTGGAGACTGAAGATTGCTGAAGGTAATAGCAAACACTTGTACAGTACAAACAATTTTGTAGGAAGGCAGATATGGGAGTTCGACCCGGAAGCTGGTACTCCTGAAGAGCGTGCTGAGGTTGAAGAAGCTCGTTCTCGTTTTTATAATAATCGCCATCAGGTTAAGCCCAATGGCGATCTTCTCTGGCGTATGCAGGTTTCTTTCTTTCTCTAATCTACTGCATGCATGCACCCACACATATATATACGACGCTTACTTGTATTTAGTTGTGTCCAAAGAAGTAATCTATGTATGGATGGTTACAGTAATTTTATACGTGAAAAAATTGTAGTTTTTGAGGGAGAAGAAATTTGAGCAAAAAATAGCAGCAGTGAAAATAGAAGAGGGCGAAGAAGTGACATACGAGAAGGCAACACAAGCATTGAGGAGGACAGTGCATTTTTTTTCAGCATTGCAGGCTAGTGATGGCCATTGGCCTGCTGAAAATGCCGGACCCCTGTTCTTCCTTCCTCCATTGGTAAGTCATAGTCATTATTATTATGAGTTTATTTCTAATTTTCACTCTATTAAACTATTTTATTCCTTTCATTTGTTAATATTTCCTTTAAAATTACTGTTAATTAATAGAAAGTGACAATTATATCTTTCAATACAATATAGGTTATTTAGCGATAATTACTGATTCCCTTTACTTTACCATTTACTGTTCACCCTCTAAAATTTAAGAAACATGTTTTTGTTTTTTTGCAATATCATATTTTTTTGTCAAATGTTTTTTTTATTAAAGTTATTGTTAAATGAGGACAAATGATAAAAAAAAAAATCAAAAGGTGGTGCAATCATAAAATAAAAAACTTTTTACTGCAATAAAAATTTGTATCCATATAAATAAAATTAAAATTATTATATTAATTTTTATTTAATTACAACTGTTGATTATCGTTATATATTAATACCCATTATATACATTAATAACTATTATTAAATAACCATTAATATCACGATTATAATTTATTTATATGGATATATACGTTTGTTTGTATTAAGAAGATTAAAAAAATAACTTTAAGTAATTGAGTAATACACCTAATAATTTAAACTAACAATATTTATACACCTAATATTTTTTAGCTCACGTAGTAATTGTGCAAGTAAAATAAAATTGCAGGTGATGTGCATGTACATAACAGGACATTTGGATAGTGTATTTTCTGCGGCACATCGAAAGGAAATGCTTAGGTACATGTACAACCATCAGAATGCGGATGGGGGTTGGGGCCTTCACATTGAGAGTCACAGCACCATGTTCGGTACAGTTTTCAACTATATATGTATGCGTCTTCTGGGCGAAGGACCTGATGGTGGTCAAGACAATGCTTGTGCCAGAGCCAGAAATTGGATCCGTAAACGTGGTGGCGCTACTTACATTCCTTCATGGGGAAAGACTTGGCTCTCGGTGCATAATTTTACCTTTTTTTTTTCTTACTCTTATTTCCTTTGAGAAATATAATATATGTTTTTCCTCATCAAATCATGAATCTCGTGTGTATTTCTGTCAGATTTTGGGTTTGTATGACTGGTCCGGAAGCAACCCAATGCCCCCGGAACTTTGGCTTCTTCCATCTTTCCTTCCTGTGAATCCAGGTCACCGCTCTTCATTCATCTATATAATTATTTAACTAATACACATGCATTCATTACAAGTTATTTAAACCAGAAAGTAGAATTTGAGTCCAAGCCAGCCAATAACAATAATAATAAGATTATTAAGCACGGGAAGAGAGAATAGTACATGCTTTTAATATTTTATAGTTATTCTAGTGAATTTAAAAAAGTTATAACCAACATGCATGGTCAACTAGTGAGAAGTTTAAATTCTCTTTAAGTAAAATTTCAGATTTAAATTTTATGTGAAGAGTAAACATGTGCATAAAGAGTTTTATCTGTTATAGGTCCACTCAACTCGACTCCGAAATAATCGAACTTTATATAGCTACGGATAATGTATCATATAATGAAATATTCAGAAATTAAATGGACGAACAAAAATTATCTGTCTAAAAGTTCATTTGTTGCATGAAAATTATTTTATTATTTAAAATGAAAAAATAGATAAATAGTCAAATAATTCTTTCAATTTGTAATTTTAGATCAAATAGGCTGAATTTTAACTTTTTTAACAAATAACTCCAAAATTTCTATTTAAAGAAAGAAATAAGTTCAAATTAGATTGAGATTAAGCTAGTGCTTGGTACATTTTTTTTCTTATTTTTATAATAAAAAAATAATTTGACTTTTCAAATCTCTAATTCTTTTTTTAGAAACGTATCTTCTATTCTTATTAGACTTTTATTTGTTATATTACTTTTCATTATCGAAAACATATTAACTCCAACCAACAATCATTGAGATAAACTTGTAGGAGTTGTTTCCATTTAAACGGGGTCTCGGGTTTAAGTTTTGGTATAAGTAGTTACGTTGAATTAATTTTTAAAAAATTTTTATGCTCTTGTGCTACCTAGATCAAACTGATTAGCCAGAGTCCAGTGAGGTCGATATTTCATACCAAAAAACATTTAACTCCAATCTATCCGCTCCTTTTTCTTCCTGAATATTTATCTTCTTATTTTCAAAGAAAAAAAGAAGGAAACCAGTGGCCTCAGCTCCAACAAAACCCATGGCCTCAGCTCCAACAAAACCCATGGCTCATCTTCTTAAATTCATTTTCTCGTTTTTTAAAGAAAAAACCACAGATCCATGGCCTCAACAATGTTGCCACACAGCTCTTTCAACAAAACCCATCTGGAAAAGAAAAATTCACCTAGACTCTACCTAAATCTTTATTCTTATTCTCAAAAACATCTCAATTTTTAGTATTAGATCAATACCCAGAAGCAAATAATTTATTTTTTTTCCCGTTTCTTACTACTACCAGTGTTATTTGACTATTTGTAAAAAGAAAAAACATTATTTGATTATTGGAAGATCAATGCAGCCAATATGCTTTGCTACTGTCGGATGGTTTACATGCCAATGTCGTACCTGTATGGTAAAAGGTTTGTGGGGCCAATTACTCCTCTAATCCTCCAACTCAGAGAAGAAATTCTTATTCAACCATATGAAAAAGTGAATTGGAGGAGAGCCCGTCATCAGTGTGCACCTGTCAGTCTCTAGCTCCTCTCCTTAAATTCTTCTCTACGTACCTACCTACCTAATGCTCCACATTAATTATGAACCTGATTATTGTTGTTTATTACAGGAGGATCTCTACTATCCCCACCCTTTTGTTCAAGATTTGCTTTGGGATACTCTTTATCTATTCACCGAGCCTTTTCTTACTCGGTGGCCTCTTAATAAGTTACTCAGAAAAAGGGCACTTGAAGTCACCATGAACCACATTCACTATGAAGATCAAAATAGTCGTTACATTACTATTGGATGTGTTGAAAAGGTTATCTTTTTTCTTATTCTTCTTTGATTTTCCCGCCTTTCAATTGAAGTCCTTATCATCACACTTAAATTCTTTTTTAATGAAAATTTTTACGCACTTTAAAATTTATTTTACCGCATATATTGTTTATTTTTTATTTTTGCATTATAATATATTCTCTAAGAATAAAACATTTTTACACTCTAAAATCATTTTTTAAGAATAAAACATTTTTGCACTCTAAAATCAGTTTTAAGAATAAATATATATATATACATTTTAATAATTTTAACCAATAATTTTTCAATGACAATTTTTAGTCTTAAATAAATTCAGCCTATTTTTTTTACATTTTAAAATTATTTTTAATAAAAATCAGTGAAATATGCTTTAAAATAAGTAATTTTAAGAATAAAAAATTTTAAATTTTTTTTTTATTCTTTAAATTTAAATTTTAAAAACAAAAATCTAATATTAAAAAAAATCGGCATATTGAATTTTATGAATATATAAAGTTTAATTTTACCAAAATAAAAATAATAAAAAACAATTTAGGGCTTTTTCTTTAATATCTTTTACGGTCTAAATAAAAAATCAAACTTTAACAACTATCAAGTAAACGTCAAATAAACGGCATATTTGAACTTTAAAAAAAAAAAGTTAATGGACTTTAATAGTTCAACACTGAATTTAATTTGATATTTGTTATTTTTGTAAAGAGAGAGTTTTGCTTATACTGGATGTATTACACCCAATGGTAGAAATCAAGACAAATCATATAAATACATTATACTTAGTTGATAAAAAAGTGAAACATGTCTTATCTCATAAATCCTACCGCTGGTTGTATATACACCTAGTGCAGGCAAAAAAATTTTTTTTGTAAAAGTTAACAAATAACATTTTTTCATTAACTCATTGTCATGTAAGCACAATACAAGGTTTTTCTTCCTATCTACATCTACACATCTCTAATGCTGTGTGCCATCCGCATTGAACTCACAGACGCTTTGCATGCTTGCTTGCTGGGTTGAAGATCCAAATAGTGATTATTTCAAGAAACATCTTGCTAGGATCCCTGACTACCTTTGGGTTGCTGAAGATGGAATGAAGATGCAGGTTATCACTATTTTTAATGTTTTCTTTTTAACTCATCTGTATCATAGTGCTGACTTCAATCAAAGATAATACAATATCTAAATAACTGCATTTCTGTGCAGTCTTTTGGAAGTCAGCAGTGGGATATTGGTTTTGCTATGCAAGCCTTGATTGCCAGTAACTTGAGTGAAGAAATAGGGGATGTGCTCAAGAGAGGGCATGACTTCATAAAGAATTCTCAGGTTTATTGCTTATCTTTTTGCCATATGATCTCCAGTATGTGCCTTTCATTAGAATTAGATGAAAAGTGGAAACTGGACAGGATGGAAATTGAATAACACTTTTGCTCTTTAAAAAAAAAAAAAATCTTCAGGTCAAGAATAACCCTTCTGGCGATTTCAAAAGCATGTACAGGCATATTTCTAAAGGAGCATGGACTTTTTCTGACCAAGACCATGGATGGCAAGTTTCTGATTGCACCGCTGAAGGACTGAAGGTAACAATTAACTTTAAATACGTATCAATTTTAAACTGCAATGTCCATGCCTAATCAAATTCACTTCCACCACATAGTGTTGCCTGCTTTTATCAACCATGCCGCCCGAAATTGTTGGAGAGAAACTAGAGCCCCAACAGCTGTATGATGCTGTCAATATCATTCTTTCTTTCCAGGTGACTACCCATCTACTCACACTTCATAATAGCATTAATTATACTACTTTTGTACTTGTAATGACTAAGCTTCTGTAAATTATATTAATGGTCATAAAACTTTATTTTTTGTTATAGTTTAGTTCCAATACTTTAATTTCTTTCTTTTTAATTATATAAGTGTTATTTATATTTCATCCTATTTAATTTGATTATGTGGCAACATGGAAGATTACGTGAAATGCCAGTTTTTTTGAGAAATTTTATAATGATCATGACTTTTGATGACTTGAAAAATTAAGTTAATAATATCAAGTCATCTAAGTTTCACTCATGTGCTATTAGATTTTAATTTTTATCACTTTAATTAAATATTAAATTTTTATTAATTTACCCTTTCAACTCATTAAATGATATTTCTAATTTTTATCTTGTTGAGTTTGTCATTCATCGTAGTCATCCCAAAATTTATTCCATCCATATTAGTTTTATGAAAAGCCTTATCAAATAAAAATATGGCATATGATGTGAATATTCTGGTTGCCACATCATCATATTTAGTTGGAAATTAAATATTAGGATAGTTTCTTATGAATTACATATTAAAGTTAGATAATTAAAAAGAAAAAAAAAATAAAGTTTTGAAACCAAATTGTAATAAAGTAAAAAGTTTGAGGATCATCCATACTATTTGTTCGACTAAACTTTCTATTGAACTTAATTATTGCAGAGTAAAGATGGAGGTTTATCGGCATGGGAGCCAGCTGGTGCTCCACAATGGTTGGAAGTAAGTTATTTAGAGACCCTTCCATTCGACCTTTGATGTTCATAGCCGAATTAAGTATAATTATGTAAGAGTTAACGTGCTTATCTTTCCCTCAGATGCTAAATCCAACTGAATTTTTTGCTGATGTAATCATTGAGTGTGAGTATGTGGAATGCACCTCAGCTGCACTCCAAGCTTTAATCTTGTTCAGTAAATCTTACCCTGGGCATAGAAAGAAGGAGATCGAGAATTTCATCAGAAATGCAGTAGCATTCATTGAAAATGTACAAAGTTGTGAAGGCGGATGGTACGTATGTTCAATTTGATTAGCAACATATATATGTTGCAATTGATAAATTAATCAATTACATGATGGATAGGTATGGGAGTTGGGCAGTTTGCTTCACGTATGGTACATGGTTTGCACTAGCAGGCCTAACAGCTGTTGGCAAGACCTACAATAATTGTGCAGCAATACGCAAAGGTGTTGATTTTCTTCTTAGAATACAAAACGAGGATGGGGGTTGGGGAGAAAGCTATCTTTCGGCCCCTCAGAAGGTAAATGCATATATCTATAAATACGTGAAATATGTTTTGTCAACAGAAACAAAGCAAAAATCTTTATGTATGTATGCAGAAATATGTTCCTCTGGAAGGAAATCGATCGACTTTAGTACAAACGGCTTGGGCTATGATTGGTCTTATTGACGCTGGACAGGTGAATATAAATATACCTTTTGTTTTGTTCAATATTTATGTGAGAAAAGGATATTATGATTTGAATGTTCCCCTGTTGATGGGATAATATGTAGATGGATAGAGACCCAACGCCTATTCACCGAGCCGCAAAGCTGATAATCAATTCGCAATTGGAAGATGGTGATTTTCCTCAACAGGTAACAATATATAAATTTGTTCATTCTATACTTTTGAAGGTTAATTATTTTACTGATAGACAAAGAAAATGTTAAAATGACAGGAAATCACTGGTGCTTTCATGAAGAACTGCATGTTACATTATGCAGTATACAGGAATATCTTCCCACTATGGGCCTTGGCAGCATACCGAAAGCATCTTCCTGTGCCTTCCCAGACCATTTAACATATTTCTTTCCCTCCTATTGACGGATTGGTTTCACCTTGTATTGCTATATTGAATTGTTGCACAGATTGCTTCACTTTTGCTTTTTGTTTATCATCTTATACCAAGATTATAAATTGATTTTTGTATTTTGATCTTCCATAGATTAATTTGTTGTACTACAAAAAACCTTTGTAATATTTCTTCAGTTAATAAAAACTATTTTATTCTCAAACATTCCATATCTTCCAAGAGCTTAATAACTCATCAAACTTTATCAATCAAACTAAACTCTTAGAATAGATATACTTTCTTCCTTTAACAAATTACCAACAACAAACTAGATTTTCCTTTAAAAAATAAAAAATAACACCAAACTATATTCACAACAATCGCCTCTTCGAAGAAAATATCCTTAGAAATCAACCCCCATTCATTTATTTGGAATCCCACCTGTAAAGCTTGGTGACGCAGTGTGTAGCGTGGATGACAAGACTCATATACAACTAAACCTTTAAAAAAAGGTACACAAATTTCAAAATTTATTGTGAGTGGACTTGCTACTTCTATTTTTCTCTTCTTGACAGAATTTTTATTTTGAAGGCGCTTGCTTCTGAATTTGCTTTGCTTGGCCGAATTCTATTGAGAATTCTCCTTCTTAAAATTTCATTGAACTTATTATTATTTGAACCTAATTTTTTTATTGAATCTCTAATGACTTTTGGGCTCAATTGTTGAACTAAAATCCTTGATGAATTAAATGAGTAATGTGGTAGAAAATGGAACTACTATATTGATTTTAATCAAAGAGTATTACCACCATATAACCACGAAGAGATTCAAAAATTTGATCCTTGAAATTTTAGTTCGCTTTTCATAAGCAACCTTAAGTTTATTTTCTATTCAATTGAGTCCTGAGTAATAAATACCTAAAACTTTGTTAAAGTTATTGTTATTTTTACTAATATTAGTTATTTTAAAGCTTGATAATAACTAAAGAAATTTATTAATTCAATGGCAAGTACTTATATATTTTATAAAGAGATATTTATTTTTCGAGATGTTTATTATTTCATTACATATATTATAATGCAAAAGAGTGCATGTATTATATAAGAAAAACGTATGATACATCTACATAAAAAGCAAAATACTTATAGTGTATCTAATGTATACCTTTATTCCAAAGGTAGACCTAATTAATGTATTAGTCAAGTATACGAAGTGTATATTTGTACCAGACCTTGAGGCTTGAAGTGTCTATTTCTCGCTTCCTTGGGTTGCACTGGATGGGTCCATGTTGTCATTGCTTGCCTTATTTAATTTAGAACCTTATCTAATGTGCTAGACTTATATGCATTTGTTTGATAAATTCACTGGAATTTCTTCAAATATGTAGAAGATAAGAATGAAAAATTGAAGGTTATGTGGAAGAACAAGGACAAGTTTAAATTTTTTATTTATTAAATTTGTAGGAACTATTTATGGGTATTTTATCTTCTTGGGATTATATATTTGGAACTTTATATTATCTAGGCAATTTCTGGATATTTTAGTGTGTTTGCATTATGTGTTGAATAATTGGATATGGTATTTTCAATTCCGTAAAATATTTAACTTTTTAAAATAAATTAAGGTTGGTTTTCTTTTTTTTAATGTCATATAATTAGTATTGCAATATATGTTTAGATAATAAATAAATTTTATCACTGTTTATCATAAAAGTTAAAATATTTTTCATATTTGATAGAAAATATCTAAATTAAATTAATTATTGAGAAGAAGAATTATCACCAATTATTGAAATGATGACTCTAAATTTGTCATTTCGTCATTTTACAACTTTGTTTAGTGTTGAAGAAATATTTTGTCATTTTAAATCATTGTTTCTATGATAAATTGTTTCGTCACCATATATAAACATCATTGACAAACTAAATTTGTCACCAATAATTACTTTATAATGACAAAACAAAATCGTCATCATATATATTTAATCAGTGATAAGGAATTGTTTTATGATAAATTAATTTCATCATATACTTAACCATTTAATGATGATTGCATCAGCATCATATTAAAATAGCTATTTTGTGGCAAACATTTATTGTCATTTAAACTATTTTATTAGTGACGATAAAGAAATTTAGGTGACAAATGATTGACTTAAACAACACAAAGATTGGAGTAAAAAAAATAGATAAATTTAGTTCAATGACATGTTTCATCACTAAAATAGAGAGTTTTGATGACGAAAACGTCATTTTGTCATTGAACTTATTAATTTTTTATGACAAAATATAGTATAAGATGATTCTCATACCAATTGTCACGAGTACGGCATCACAAAAGGTGTTAAATTATATGACGATGATACTTATCGTTATAGTAGGTTGAATTGTTTGTGACAGTAATTGCATTAGTCAAATATACCTTTTACCACGCACATACAATGACAGTCACTGTGACGATAAAATTTTGTCACCGAAGTTTTGTTTTGTGATGATAATTGACATTTATATGATATTTTTAGTATCAACATTTGTAAATTTTTTTGTGGTGACAATTCAATATTACAACCTGATTTTAGCTCATAATTTATTATAATTTTAGTATTTCTTGAAAGTGTTACATTATAACGTAGTAATATATTACAATTTTGATAAATTTTTTATTTGAACAATTGTACAACACTCTTTCAATATTTTTATCTAAATAAAAATCTAATTTTACATATTTGATAGAATTATAATATGTACATTTTTTTATAAGTTTTCTATTTAAACATATTTTATGTTAATAATTTTCATAATTAATAATTTTATAAAATTTGTTAATTTTGATTTGAATTATTTACTTATTAAATTTAATTTAGTAAGACTTATAAAATTATAATATTTAATTTGATTTATACCAGATAAAATATAAGTAGACCTAATTACAGTAGAGAAAACATATTTGTAACAAAATTAGTACTAAAATTTTAACTAACTTAAGGTTTGTTAGAGAAAAGATAGAAGCTAAACTAATTAAAGTAGGAAACATACTTTGAGTTAAATCAAAATTATATTTTAATTAATTTAATTTGATTAGAAATAAAATCAAAGTATATCTAATTAGAATAAGAAATACACTTTCAATTAAATTAAAATTATATTTTAATTAATTTGATTTAATTTTTATCAATAAATGACTAAATTATCTAATTTTTATATGATAAACAGTGAAATGGGCATTTATATAGTTAATTAGTAAAGTATGTGATTTGATTAATTCAAAGTCTTCATTAAACAATTTACATTATTTAAAAAAAAGTTTGTCTTACACTTTTTCATTTATTAAAATCAAATTTGTTTTAATTATTTTATTTATTAAGTATCACTTACATCTTTTTATTAGTTAATAGAAATTATTAATATTTGATTTTGATATTCTCCCACCAGCTTCTTAAAGGTTCATGGTTTTCTGTTTAATAAGATGAAACAGAAAACCATTTTCCCCACGAGCTTCTTCGGTTCAATGCCAAATATGTGGTTATATTAATCACGTGGCTCTTAATTGCAGACGAATATTTGGTGCAAATTTCATAAGGTTCAAAGGTGCTAATTCAAATAAGTCCACCAACAGACCACCATTGCCCATGTTGGTAAGAGTAATATAGGTAATGACAGATAATGACAAGCTTGTTGTTGGAGACGGGCTAGGCCTTCCCATTGCCCATGTTGGTAAGAGTAATATCACTAATCAAACTCAGTCCTTTATTTTAAATGATGTTCTTTATGTTCTAACCATAACCAAACCCTTATTTTCTGTAAAAAAAAATCTACAAAGATAACCATTGTTTTTTTGAATTTGATGATGAGACATATTTTGTGAAGGACAAAACCACCATGAAAATCAACCTTCAAGGGATCAGTGATAATGGATTATACAAGCTATAGTCTTTGAGCTTTCCTCATGCATATCTTGGTCCAATCCTACCATTGAAACTGAACCCTCTTCCTTCTCAAAGGCTATTCTTTTACCACAATGGCAAGATGCCATGAACACTGAGATGACTGCTCTTTATAAGACTCATACATGGGATTTGGTCCCTCTTCCAACTCATGCAAATATTGTTAGCAATCGTTGGGTTTACAAAATCAAATTATATGCTAATGGTTTGGTTGAGTGATACAAGGCTCGATTGGTGGCTAAGGGGTATACACAAGAGTATGGTCTTGATTACATCGACACGTTTAGTCCTGTCACTAAGCCATTGACAATTCACACCATCCTCTCTATTGTTATTTCTAGGGGTTGGACAATTCGATGTAAGTAATGCTTTCTTTCATGGCGATTTGAAATAAGAGGTGTTTATGAAGCAACCACAGGGTTTTATTGATAAAAAATTTCCAAGTTATATTTGTAAACTTCGAAAATACCTCTATGGTTTAAAGCAAGCACCGAGATCATGGTTTCAAAAATTAAGCGCCTTCCTCCTTTCCATTGACTTTCAAGGTTCTAATGTATATTTATATTTGTTTATTTACTCTAATAAATCAATTTGTTGTTTTTTTGTTAGTGTATGTAGATGATATCATACTTACAGGCAGTCATCCATCAATTGTTCATTTTATCATTCGACAATTATCAAATGCATTTGCTCTATGTGATCTTGGAACATTAAGACATTTTCTTGATCTTGAAGCTCTTTATCATTCCAAAGGCTTAACTCTTTATCAACAATCTTATATTTAGACCATTCTCAAGCAAATGGGCATGTCCAACTGTCGCCCCATCTCTACACCAATGCAAAGTGATATTATTTTAAAAAAAAAAGATGGTGAAATGCTTTAGGCTTTTGAAGCAACTAGATTTCACCAATGTTGTGGTTCTCTTCAATATGTAACCATGACAAGGCTTGATATCATTTTTGCCATAAATCGACTCACCCAATTTATGCACTATCCCACTTCGACACATTTTCAAGCTTTAAAAAGTTACTCAGATACGTACCTAGCACCATGAATTATGGTCTTCTCATCTCTCAATTTTCAAATTCTGATTTGTCTATTTTCACCGATGCCACTGGCAACGTAGATGATCCGTGATCAATAAGTGGGTCTCTTATTTTTCTTGGTTCTAACTTGATTGGGTGGTCATTAAAGAAGCAAAACATTATCATGAGGTCCTTTACCGAATCAGAATTTTGAGTTATTGCAAATGCAACTTCTTATATTACATGGTTACAAGTTTTGCTATATAATCTTAGTGTCTCTTCCTCGAGCATACCATGCACTTGGTGTGATAATTAAGGTGAACTTTTGCTCTTATCTAACTCATATTCAGTGCACGTACAAGGCATGTCAAGTGTGATTCCCATTTTGTACATGAATTAGTTCAGTCCAAATGGCTTACTGTTCACTTTATCTCCTCTTGTGATCAGTTGGCTGATGTGTTAACAAAGCCATTACCAAAACAACCGTTCTACTTCATCTTCAGTAAGCTTCAGTTGCACAAGATTACACCATCAACTTGAGTTAGGTATTGAAGATATATACAGCTAACAACCTTTAGTTATAATTCTTGTCTTTTGTTATATAATATTTATCCTTTACACTAGTCTACATCTGTATGGTACTCTATATAATTTGTACTCTGTAACTTTGATATTCATTAGTAAAAAGCTAATACATTCCATTCTTTTTTTTTTTTTTAAAAGCTAGGTATGCATTGAAATAAAAGCTAAAAGGCCAAATATAAGATGGGAAAAGAACCATCAACCATGAAAGCCATGGATGTCTTTGATACTACTCTTACTAACAATCAACCTATAAGAGTACTTAAAAAGACAACCATTAACCAACTTGAGCATAAATAAAAGATATAGTTCAGTTAATGACAAAAAAAAGCAAACACAACATAAAAACCTAGTCTAAATTATCTAGAAGCACAACATAAGCTTCCTGGGTATAACTCGATCATATCAACATTTGAACTAGAAGGTTTCTTCTTCACCAAAGTGGGCTTCTCATGGTCATAGGCTCTGGCTAACACCTTAGGCCTAACTATTTTGAAAGGAGTCTTTCTCACTTTAGGCTTGGCCTATTGAGATCCAAGTAAAGCTTGGGGAGTTAAAGCAATAGTGGGAAGAAATGAGTCCTGGCGGGCCCTCTTCTTGGTAGATGGGCTATCAAGTCCATCAGCTAAGTTGGTTGGGTCCATGAGCACCTCCACTTCAACGAAGCCTGATTCCTCTTAGACTTGGTCCACCCTTGGAGCTGGATTCTCAACATCATTAATAACTTTTTGGCCTGCTACCAAGTCAACTATGTTTGAGGCGGCTGGAGGGCTAGAAAGGATTTCACGTGAGCTGGTAGCTTGGATGTTGTACTGCCTAATACTCAGCACTGCCATTTGGGAAGTAGCGTGCTCCAGGATTAGTGGCAATGATTCACCTAGGCTACTGTGGATGATGAAAAATGATTGGACAGGAAGGTAACTAGTTGTCTATTGCAGAAGAGCTTCAGAATTAGTTGTCTGCTATAGAGGAGCTTCTAGGTTATCAGCTTGAGGGAGTTATTGGTGCATGTATGGAGGATTTACAACCTCATTCCAGTTAACAAAGCTATTTCCAACTGATCTCCTTCTTGGAAAAGCACGAATCTAAGTACTATAAGTTTGGTTAACACTAACAACATTGTCCCTGACCGCTTGAGTTTTCACAACTCTGCAGTTGTTAGATTGATGATCAAGTAATTAATCCACACCAGTAGCAAAAAGTAGGCATTGTCTCGTACCTGAATTGCACCACCAAGTAGGCGATTATAGAAGCCCTTAGGGATAGGTAGCTAGGCAGCTTAAGGTTAAGTTTAACCTTGATTCCCATCAGAGGATCCCATTCATCGGTGTTAATCATTAGTTCTTCAAAACTGACTAGTCCTTCATATATAAAGTCAGCAATATTCTGGGCATTCATTGGCGTTATCTAATTCATTGGTAAGCTGTAGATTTGAACCCAAACATTCTCAGTAGAGAAATCAATTTCTTTAAGAGTTTTGCTCTAGTCCAATTCTTTGATAGCTAGGAGATTCTTATGAATGAACCAAGGAGTTCCTTCCATGATTCTTATTTTTTCTTGCTCCGATTCGAAGCTAAAGAGAAAAGTATTTGGTATTGGAAGATTCTTTACCAAGAAAGAGTTGGCAAAAGCCCAAACATGGGACAAAATGCTATGGATGGCTTTAGTAGTGTACTTTCTATCGCCAAAGATTCTCCCCAGAAGGTTGGGTTTAGCACTGTGGTGGTTCACCACCGAGGCTTCATTTAGGGTGAGTGATTGAGCTTTGAGAGTCAAGCTTTTGATTTTAACTGGATGTTTTGAGTTAGAACTGCTAGCTATCGCGGTGGTTTTGCATTGGAGCTACTGGCCATTACGTTTGGTAAGGATGGTTATGAGAGTAGGTATGGAATGAAGATGTTAGAATGATGAAAGAAGTTGGAGATATGTGCTAGAGGTAACTGAGAAGGCTTTTAAAATGATGGTTTAGCTAGGAAACTGGAGAGGGCATCCATGCTAACTAATAGAGAAAGCTTTCACTGCCCAATGACTAGAGAGAAAATTCTCTCACTTGACTATCTATCTCTCTAACTCATATATCTTATACATTCCATTCTCTGAGTAATATAAACTTTTTATAAGTAATAAAAATATTAATCAAATAAATAATTTATACGCCTTCATTGATTTATATAATTAAGATGTGAATGCTTTTATTTGTATATTTTATTTGTCAGCTGATAGACATGCCAATTTTTAAATATTATCTTTTTTAAATTAAATTAAAATCAATAAATTGTATATTTTGCTAATTGCTAATCTCAATAAAATTGATTGTCGAATCACGTTGACAACATCATTAAACTGAAAATATGTTATATATATAAAATGAATATATAATTTTGGGATAATGAATCTACAAGTCCTATAAGTTGTCAAAAATTGCATTCAAGTCCTAAAAAAAATTCTTTTTTTAATTGAATCCTAAAAACATTTAAAGTGTTTCACGTTAGTCCTTCTCCATTATGTCAAACAAAATTGATTGACGTGGCAATTACACCCCACCTAATGAACTGACGTGTGCAGCCAACTCATCAATGATACTGAACCTATAAGTCCTATAAATTATCCAAAATTTCAATCAAGTCCTAAATTATTTCTCTCCTAATTAACATGAAACAAAACCATTTGATAAGTTCATATTTTATGCATTAATATAGTTAATATTTCATTAGTTTTTACTTTATATAGTACAATCATTTAGTAAATTATAGTTAAAATATGCTAATTTAGGATTGTACGCTAATAATATGTTGCATTACATGTAAATTAGGCCATATTTCATAGTAATTTGCTTAGGTTTTTATAATTCATATAGAATTAAGGTTAATTAAAGTTTTGATTTAGTATTAGAATAAGTTCTATGTGGATTTTAGATGCATTTAAATGTGTTTTTCCATGTCTTTTGAGGTTTGGAAGCTTAGAGTTCGAATGGAATGCAATATGGCATGACTCGGAGCTTAATTTAGCAAAGAAAAATGTCTAGGAGAGTGTAACGGCAGTTACCTATTATTTTATAGCCATTACGAAGTGCCTGAATTGAAGAATTTTTAGAAGAAAGAGTGTAATGGCCGTTACATGTTATTGCACGACCGTTTCACATATCCTACATGATTTTGGATTGGAGCATATCTAAGTGTTTTTAGCATAATTTTTTTTACAAAACTCAGATTTAGGTGATTCAAAGTGCTTTGGGAAGCTAATAGAAAATTATACAATTTTTATGAAGACTTAAAGAGCTAATCATACCTGCGCAAAGTGGGAAAACTATCCTAATTGGTTAGGATTGGACTTTTGAAGACCTTAAATTATTCCAATTCAAGCAAGGATGAATTATGACTATATAGAAGGGATCAAAAGAGATGCAAAGGGAATTCATTCTACATTCTAAAAGCCACAAACAAGAGCTTGAGAAGGCGAACAAGGGTTTGAAGATTGAAGCAGTGCTTAAACGAGTTTCATCTATTCTTCTTCTTTACTCTCTTGTTATTATTTTTATTGTTTATAGAACGGCTAAACTCCTTTTAGGGTTTAAGTTAGGAGTAACTATTCTAAAATGTGATTGAACACAAGTCTTTTATTAATTTGATTTTCAATTAATTCTATGTGTTGAGTTATCATTCTAGGCATGTTTGATTGCATGTTTATGGGTAAATTAACCAATGAGAGTTAAGGGAATTTATCATCTTAAAACTCATAGGACTTAGATCATTTGACCATGAGAGTAGGTGAGCTCTTCGAGGGACCATGACAGTAGATAGGGTCTACAATGGTAAAACAATAATTGTTAAGGAACTTAATGAGTTTAGATTAACTTCTTAATCACGAGAGTAGGTTAAACTTCAATATTTGCATGCTTAATTGAACTTGAGAGAGTCTTTAGGTATTTTAGAATAATTACCCTTAACTGTGATCAAGGTGTTTAATAATTATGTGTTCATGGTTTGATTGGAATAGTGAAACTGAACCTAAGCTCTATGTTTTTATCATTTTATGTTCTTTTAATTTTAATTGTTTAGATTTATATTTTATTCTCTAAATTGCTTTATTTTATTTGCTTGCTAAGAATGTAGGAAGAAATATTAGTATTCAATATTCAATCCTTGTGGGAACAATATCTTTTGTGCTATAATTCACGATCCATGCACTTGCGGGTTTTAAACGCAATAAGTTTTTGTCACCGTTGTCAAGGATTGGCAATATTGATATTAATTTAATTTTTACTTCTCTTAGACTAGCATTTTATTTTATTTTATTTTCTTTGATATATTGATAAGTAATTTGTCATGGATAATGGTAGATTTTATTATCAATTTTTGAGGTCTAATGCATGTAATCCTGTATATAATGTAGAACATATGCTATTTAATTATTTTCAATCTTATTTTCAAATTTGTAATTGGTGTGGAGAGAACCACAATGGGGCATATTGCCTATATTCTTCATACTCACCTCCACAACGTCACTACAGCCCATTTTACAGTAATTGTGTGGATCATACTTGGAGTTATCAACAGGAGGAAGCTAAGAGAACTAAGGAACAATTATTAGAGATAATGATGAAACAAATCATGTCTATAATGGATGAACAAAAAGTAGCTTTGGCTGCATAAAAAGAAGCTCTAGCTGAACTAAGTAAAGGTTTAGTTGCACTAACAGAAGCTCTAAGGAATAACCAATCGCAAATAGATTAAGTTACAGAAATTCAAAAAAGATGCTTCTAAAAACTTCAAATGCGTGCACCCATAAATTGCTCAAAGCAAGAAGCACAAGGAGAAAGTGCATAGGATGATGACAGCACTTTAAGTGAAGACGATGAAGTCACTTTTTGAGTTGTGCCATGATGAGCAAGAAGAGATGATCACCGAAGAAATTGAAGAAGTCTCCAAGAGTAAGAATGAATTTGTAGACATCAAGGATGATGAGGTACAACGTCATTCAACTCAATTTCAAGATGAGTTGGATGAGAAAATTATAACAATTCTTGAAACTACATGGGATGAAGATGAAGATGAACTGTCAATAAGTAACAATGCATATGTTCCATGACCTATTATGGTGATATACGAGGAATCCATGAAAGGTGTTGGACTGTTTGAGAATCCACATGAGAAGCCTTACATTCTTCAAGTAATTTTAGAACCAAAAATTTAGAATGTGGAGTCCGCACTTTATTACCTAGCCATAAGGGAGCCTACCAAAAGAAAGAAAAGGAAAATGCTTCCAAAAACACTTCCTCATATTCGGTTGTACCCATGATAGTACATATTCAAGGGGTCAAGCTAATGACCTAAAATTAGCGCTTGTTGGGAACCCAATGTGTTTTGATTTATTTCTTTGATTTAAGTTTATTTTTAATTTTTTTCTTAATTTTTTTAATTTTTATTTTATAGGTCATCCAACATTTGAAGCGAGCATAAAAGGAAAAATAAGATTACTTTTTTTTCTAATTTTAATTTTTTTTGTCATTGAGGAGTGTGTGTGTGTGTGTGTTGGGGGGGGAG
>CATIWM010029641.1:0-28939 GCA_949671775.1 Mallotus repandus | reverse complement strand
TCAAACAGAATAAACAAGGAGCCGCATGCGAGTATCATAGGGTTCATACCTCTGAGCCTATCAAAGAAAGGTTGAAAAAGAATAAAAAACTCCTTGCATTTTTCTATTATATATAGTATGCTTCACTGAATCCCTTAGGGTTGATGCTGTGAAAGCCTTGGCAAGGATCATAACCTTAATTATGCACAGTGTTGCATGGCTGAAGGAGTTCGGCGAGTGACTCGCAAGAACTGGAATATGTAATTTTCACCGATGATGACATGTTGTTGCCAAACCCCTTCATAGTATGTTGAAGTAGAGATGAATGGGGTGGGCGTGAAGAGGGGTTGATCCTAACTCCGTAGTCAATCTCATACATATGTCCACTATTGAAGCGCTAGGCATTCCCAAAGAAAACATTGGAGGAGCACCTATTGAGCTATATGATTTTAGTTCGAATTGTCAAATAAATTATTTTAGGAATAGAGTTAAGGGCATCCGATTCAAAAATAAATTGTTTCAATCAATCGACAACTGACATAGGGAAGATACAAGCGCGTAAAACACTTTGAGAGAACGCTCCTTCCCCGAGTCTTCCATTATCTCTCTCTCTATTCGTCTTATTGCAATGCTAATGAGATACTAGCTTTTCTACAGAATTCATACATTCAAAAGTACAATATCTTCATCTACATAAGAAGAAAAAGCCCAAAGGGAAAGGTGAAACCAAAAACCTCCTCAACTTAACTTAAGAAGTATCAATACGCGCTTAAAGCATTTCCAACTAAAATTGCGTAAGAGAAAGAGGAATTCATTGACTTCGAACAAAAAAGGGAGGTCAATGAGCACTAACTCTCTTCTCTTACCTTTTCATTTTGAAAGGAATGCTGCTATAAAATAAAAAAAATGGAGGCGGAATTACAGTTCAGTTCAAGTTTAATGCAGGATAGCTGCCGCTAACAAAATTCACACAATTTTGGTTAAAAATAAAATAGCAGCAGTACAAATTTAGAGGGGCCTCCCCTCTCTTCTATTACTTATTGGAGTTCCCCTGTCTCCCATCCTCTTTTCAATTTCCCTGGTTAACAACTACGGACGGACCCCTTTTTTGAATAGAGTCCCTCTAAAGGAACAGAACAATTTAATATTAGAGAGTTGAATGGCAACCTGAATCATAATTTTTTATATTATCTTCTTCTTCATTTTTATTGGCTTCCTCCAAACGGTTCCATTACATCTTGTGCGTTTCATACTTTTTTTTGGTATAAGCCCTTAAAAAAATAGCTTTGAAACAACTCTCATTTTTTTATGTAGGTTATTTATGGGGTCTATCGTGGATAGTAGGTTAGATTCTTTCCATTCTTTTCAGTGCCACGGCAATGATGTTTATAGACTCTGAGATTTCTAGTTCCAGTATTGAGGTAATGCCTAATGGCATCGGGAGTGAAGAGGCGGCCCAAAAGTTTTAGAATGGATCAAAAAAATCCTCAGTAATTAGCCCTACAACTCAATCCTCATGCGGAACAACAAGCAAAAATATCTCATCCAGCATCGGCAGTGGGGCAATTGCCCATTAAGGGTCTACTAGAATCCCAAGGGGTTACTAATCACGAAAACAAAGTCGCCAATCTCATCTACGAATTGCGAAAAGAAGATGGATTGTGACTTCCTGCTCCACACCGCGTGCCAGGAAATTGTAGAACTATTGGAACAGAGTGGAATTCCCTCTATTATAGCGGATTTTGAAGCTAATGGGTGCTCTAGCCCATTTTACAGGGACTCCCTTACTTTGTATAATGATCTAAAGGGGGTCTCAGAGACTACGCTGAAAAGTAATTCAAATAATATTATATAGTTCCATAATCCATTTTTTTCAGTCTTTTTTTATGAGGTCGTGTACATCAACCTTAACCGCACAAGCCGGGGCTAGGCCTACCTCCATTCCTAGAGGAGTCGTATGAGGCGGAAGCTCCACATACGGTTTTGAAGCCAAGCCTTTCCAGCAATGAGGTCTAAGGACCGATATGATGATTGGTTTAGATAGGGCGGCCGGCCTACTACGGGCACCTGTAGGGATTAGTGCGTGAGACCGCGATCCACAAACGCATTTGACTCACCCTTTACTTGAGAATAAAGAGGGGAAACATAGCATGTCACAAGAGTGAGGCGAGATCTGGAACCCTACTGCGAGAGGGATGCCTTATGAGCCGAGCTTCTAGAGATGAGGCCTTTTGGCGAAGCCAAGTCCATTTCAGGCTACCAAACCCTACAACTGATGAAAAGGCCATATGGAGTAAAGGGAAGCATGTATGTTGTCATACTCCCTGCCTGCCAAAGGTGCCTAGAGGATGGGCCAGACGCATTAGAGTGACAACCCGGGGGCGGATTCCACACTGGCAGGGGGACAGGAGACGGCCATCTCGAGGCGCATCACGACCTACAGGAAACACCAGCAAGACCTGGGAAGGAAACCCTATTAGGAGTCAGAGGATCCATAGTACCTGCAGCCCCACGGACTTCATATTCATCATTTTTTAAAGCGAGGGGAAGGAATCTCTTTTCTGCAATGGAAAAAAATGGAACAGATTTTACTCGGCCTAACCTAATGATATATTCAATACCAATGATCTATACCTATATATAATTAATGTGTTGCTAGATCTCTGCTCTAGAAAGCTATACAAGCAACAACAAACACGGTGTTTGACCAGGTTTCATTACTTCTTTCACGACGAGGGGACCGCGTCCGCATCAGTCGAAGTGGTAGAAGTGGAATTGGTAGCCCATGATCAAAGAGATAGGTATGATAAATTCAAATGATAACACACATTCTAGTTTTTGGCTTGCAATAAAGCTAGGGTCCTGATCGAGCAACTAGTAGTCCTATTTATCCACCTCTCCAAACACAATATCTTGACTACCTATGATGGTGACCACATCTGCTGGCATGTGATGTTTGGACATAGAATCGAGTCCTTGTGAATGGGCAAAGTCGGTGCTCTTATTTTATGACGGTAGGGACGATTGCTTCCATTACTGACCAGAAAGACACCAAATTCTCCTTTAGGTGCTTCAACTGCGGTATAGGTAGAAGAAGCTGGTACGAAAAAACCTTTTGTATAAAGTTTGAAATGGTGAATTGAGGTAGAGTAGACTGATGATCCTATAGTCATTTGGCTGGCTATTGAAAGAAAAAAGCTTGCATCCGCTCCCCCTATTATATAACCGGTCCCATCTCTCTCCAAACCTAACGTGGTAGTTTCCCATCATAGGGCTTTCTATCTATAGATTAAGGCCATTACCAAGGAGCTAATTAATTTAGAACTCAGTTAACTGCTTCTATAGATAAGGCAGAGTGTCCTTGGCTCAGCATTATAGCACATAGGGCTTCGACGCTACTACAGCGCTTCGCTAACTTGAAGCGCCTCGCTATGAGAATCTAGCTTCACTAACGCTCGGCTAAGTCTTGAACCTTTGCGCTGACTGTTCATTTTCTTAGTAGCAAAAGCACTTCTCTTTGTCCAAAAGGATAAGAAAGATATTTTTTATTTATTGCTCCATGCTCGTCAAGCCAACTTTGCTTTTTGGGAGGTGAAACCGCGGTTGAAGCGGGCATTTCGAAATGACAGCATCGAAGAGAAATATATATATATACATGGTTATGGTTATCTCAAACTATGTTCTAAAAAAAGTGGCCTACTTGAAAGAGCGGGCACTCTCATGTTTCAACCCTATTATACTATGAATAGTTATGGGGCACTGTGTACTTACAGCCTCTATGATAAGCAAGTGAATGGGGACGGTGCATGGCGAATGGTTCATCAAGCCATTTCTCGCTTCAACCCCCTAAATAGGAATAGGGGTGCTAAATAGGGGTTAATTGCTTTGCACCTGACTATGATAGCCCTCTCGATACCTTATTGTAGCTTTGTAACTAGTGGCCAGTTTCCCGTTGTTTTAGTGTTTTCCCAGTGCGCGAAGCCCAACCGAGGTGCGGAGCGGTCTTAGTGGTTTATCATTGGGTCATAATGCTAATCCCTCTTTTTGTGCTACTTCTAAGGTAGTAAGAAGATAAGAGAATGCTTTGCATTCTCTTTTTTTCCCAACCTGCTACTTCTAAAAGCTGTCCTCTCTCGGCTGGATGTTGGTCCAGCCTACTACGAGGATCCCGTATCTAGCAACCCAACCTAAAAAAAGGACATCAAAAGCCTTTGTATAGGTTTATGCTATAAAGCTTACCTTATTATTAGAGAAAGGGGAAAGGGCTTTTTTCAGCTAGTGCGCAGGAGCGCACTTCCGGTTTCCCTTTACTAGTAGGGGGTCCTGTGGTTCCTATGCCGCCGGGTTTCCCAATATTTTTCTTTTTGTGCTTTGACACTAAGCAATAGCTTCTAGCTAGTTCAGTGGATAAGATGGCTGCGCTCCAGCTCACTCAAGAATGGGATGGCAGTAGTCCACCGGCAAGCTCGTTCTAATCTTAGATGCAGTACATTGGAATCCTAAAGTACCACCACGAACGCTACCGCGCGTTCGCCTGTGGTAAGGCACCACCCTGTTGTGCTAGCAGTCAATTTTAACGTGTCAACTTAGTTATCCTTATTAAGCCACTTACTTTATGTCTAGCTTCCCAATTGGTAGACGGTTCCCTTTCCCCCAGATCAATGAAGAAGGGAGAATAAAGTGGATTCTTCTGAAAAACTGAAAGTAAAGCGCAATGCCGGGGCGAGGGGACGGGAAAAGAAATGGCTCTAAAGAATGAAATTGGGGTTCCCAATACTTCTCCATGCCTAATGAGATGCGCCAACCTTGGGATGCTTTACTCCTAACCCCATAAGGTTCCAAGACGGAGCCCCTACGTGAGTCTCGGTTAAGAACAGCGATGATCTACATTTCACATGGCGCACGATTCCATGGATAGTTTCATTCAACATCGTGATGGGGGACATAGCTTACGATCATCGGCTTTGATCATGCCACTAGGCATTTTATTAAGACATTGCACAATGATCTGAACACTTTGTCACATCTCTTCGATATGGATACAGTATAAATCATAGCAATCTCCTCTGGTACGTCAGGATCAAATTGGTCATGAACATCGTAAGGTGCTGCTTTTTGCAAATCCCAGCATACCCCTGGTTGGGATGGGTAGGCCCACCACTTCACTTTCACTTAGGCCCGGGCCAAGTCAATGGGGGGACCCTGTCAGGCCCCTCCCCCCCCCCCCCCCCCCCCACCCCCAAAAAAAAAGAAACTGTACGTGAAAGTTTCCCTTCATACGGCTTGAATCATTCTTAGATGCCCAAAAAGGCATCCTTTCCTTGTTTGTTGGGTTGGTTCAAACGAGCACCAGCCGCAACAGCAAGAAACTATGACCAATAGAGTCAGACACTTAGCTACATCTGCACGCAAAAGGAATGTGGTTCTGGTTGAGGCTTTCTTTCCTTTATTAGTAAAGGGGGCGCGGGACGTTCGCGGAGTCTGTGCCTTCCGCACCACCACAAGACTGATCGTTCTTGGGTAAATCCCGCCCCTAAACATAAGGGATATGAGGAAGGTTTAGGGCCTATTATATCAAATATATCAAAAGGGGTAGAGAACCCGACCACCTATGTCATTCAGCGTTCGGAGGCAGGGGCCCGCCCAATTCGACCGACTTTTGGATAACAAGAAGGTGAGCTGATCTGCTTTGATTTAGGAAAAAGCCTAGTTAGCCACCAACTCGGTGCAGGTTACATGACCTACAGCTCGGCCTTCGCTTTTTGGGGCTTCCTCTACCCACATCTCTATGTGCCTGCAGCACTTCCATATGGAGAAAGATAGGCTTACCATGTCCCATCAATAGCACCTAATCTATGCTAATTTTGGCGGACCATGCTCCACCCCAGTGAACTCATTCGGTTCCGACATGCCTAGAGGCCAGAGGCGAAATTCGTTCACGGTCCGTGGGATCAACACCATTCATTCAAAGATGGGTGGCCCACCCTACCTAGAACAGTCATCTTTGACTGGGCTTAAACACATTCATTCACTTACGATGTCCCCCCTCAGCTCACCCTAGCCCACGGGCCTTTTGCTTTTCTAACGTAAGCCCTAAGGCTTCACACCAAGTCTTCACTGACATAATATGCATGCTTTAGTAGGGTCAGGCAGAACCATTGTTGCCTGATGGGAACTTCCCCCATATTGCTATCAATGTCTTCATGCCACACGACCTCTTAACATTGCACCATTGAATCCCCAATCCTTTGTTTGCTGTGCAGTGACAGTACCGATATCCACTAATCATTGTTTCCAGATACGGTTGCCAGTTGACATCTCTTCTAATTTGTCGATCCGAGAAGCAAATTATTGTGTGAAGGAATCAATATCTCGACATAAGCCAAGAGGCAGATCTTGTGCCACTCCACCTAGTCGAGATAGTGCATTCTGTAACACATACACATACCATGTGTTTCAAATGTGATTTTTTATTATTATTGGACTCAAATGTTATAAATAAGCTTTAATTATTTTGTTTATATAAACTAAATTATTATTTTATGTTAATAATTAGATAATGAATATTAATTAATTTAATTTTAATTTTTCATTAAAATTTAATAGAATATTTGAAAATCATGAAATTCCTATTTTATTTATATAACAAAAATTTCTATGAACTAACTTTTAGAAAAAATTTATGGCTGTAATTAATTATTAGATAAATAAAATTTTGCTAGTTTGAGTTTAATAATTTTCTTATTAAATTTTAGAAAAACTTCTAAAAATAATATAAGCATTATTTTATTTACATGGACTTGTATAGGTTTTCTATTTAAACAACTACACATTATTTTTTAATTTTTAACATTAATATTTTTTGTTTTAAAAATAATTCTATATAAAATTTTCCATTTTCAATGATAACTTTAACAATTAGATAATGAAAATATAGTTAATTCCATTTTAGTTCTTTTGTTATTAAACTTTAATTATATATTTCAAGATAATAATTATTTTTTCTTTTTTTACAAAACATAAATGCTACCATCAAAAAACTTTCATGTACAACTTTTTTTAAAACATTATGGTTGTAATCAGTTATTAGACAAATAAAAATTTTAATTACTTAATTTATAATTATTTTTAAAATATTTAAAGGATTATTTTCTTTTTGTATATATATAAATATATTAAATTTATAATTTTTTACTATCTTAATAACTTTTTATTTGAACAATTATAAAATACTTTTTCAATATTTTCAATGTTAATATTTTTATATTTTAAAAATATTAATTTTAAATTTTTAAATTTTCATTAAATTTGAATTAGATAAAATGTTTAGAATTAATAAAAGTATTATTTTATCTTGTAATAATCTAATTTTTCATATGTGATAAAGTTACACTATAATGTAATAACTTGTTACTATCTTAATAAATTTTTTACCTGAATAATTATGGACTAAAGTGGCAATTCGCCCCTAAACTATCATTCAAAGTGCAATTAATCTCAAAATTAACTGTTTTGTCTATTTAGTCCAAAACTTTTCAATTTTTGGCAATTCACCCCAAATTTAGGAGAGTGAATTACACACCCTGGCCATAGCAAGTGAAACATATTAAATAATAATAACAATTATCTTTTTCTTTTTTTCTTTTTCTCCTCAATTAAATTAGGTTTATTATTTTAATTAAAAAACACAATTATGTATCATTTACCATAAAACCATTTGAATACCATAGCCACTATCACCGCTCATCACCACCCATCACCAACCACCATCATTAGCAGCACTGCTACTATCACCTGAGACCACCACCACCGCACAACTCTACCACCTAGAACCATAACTATGAAAATCACTGCCACTAAAATTACTATCATCCAAAACCAACAATACCACTTGAAATCACCCTTATCATCAACACTCCACTGGCCATCACCAACATCAGCAACATCACGCACACCATCGACACACAAAAAACACACACTATCTCTACATTGAATGTGGTGGTTAATCATGCTTCTCGGGCAGCTGTTGTTCCTACTGTTAGTCCTAATACTGGTATAGCTATTGTGGCTCCTCCGCCAATGCATACGATAGAACCACTCCCGCTGTTCCAGGATGTTCCTATTTCTGAAAGGCAAAATTTGTTCTTGAGGAAGCTTTAAGTTTATTGGTTTCAATTGGATTTTAATGATACACTAAAATCTGTTCGTGAGAAGGAAATCAAAAGACAAACGTTGTTGGAATTGGTGGATTTTATTCAATCTGGGTCTGGAAAGATAACTAAGGCTTGTCAGGAGGAAATGATTAAAAATGGTTTCAGTGAATATATTCTGGCTTGTCAGGAGGAAATGATTAAAATGGTCAAGAAGTTGCAGATCCTGAAGAGGAGGAGCCTTATTTGGAACCATCTTGGCCTCATTTATAACTTGTTTATGAGCTTCTTTTAAGATATGTTGTTTCATCAGATATAGATACAAAGGTTGCTAAGAGGTATACTGATCATTCTTTCGAGTTGAAATTGTTCGATTTGTTTGATTCCATGGACCCAAGAAAGAGAGAGTGCTTGAAGACTATTCTTCATAGAATCTATGGAAAGTTCATGGTGCATCGTCCATTTATTAGGAAGGCAATTAATAACATATTTATCAGTTTATATATGAGACTCAGAGGCATTGTGGGATATGAGAATTATTGGAGATTCTAAGAAGTATTATAAATGGTTTTGCGTTGCCAATAAAAGAGGAGCATAAATTGTTTCTTGTAAGAGCACTTATACCACTGCATAAACCAAAGCCAATTTCAGTTTACCATTAGCAACTGTCTTATTGTATTATTCAGTTTGTGGAAAAGCATTGCAGATACAGTATGAGTGTATGTGCGCTGCTAACTCTGTTATTAGTGAGTGAAGGAGTTGGTCTAGGCGTTGCTGCTGGTGGTTAGATGGCAGAGATGTTAATGGAGAAGGAGGTGCCATCAGTTAAGTGAGCGAGCAACCGAGGGTATGTGTGTTGGTGGCTCTATCACCGGTGAGTGGAGGAGCTGGCTGCGGCAACGCCGATGGTGGTTAGTTGGTAGAGGGTGTTGATGGTTGGATTGGGTAGGGATGAATTAAGGTTTTTGTTTATTGGTATAACTTATTTTATTTGTTTAATGTTTTTTTTAAAAATAAAATGCTTGTAATCTTTTTAAGGAGAGTGTACCACACTTTCTTGGTTTGATTAAAATTTGGGGTTAATTGCCAAAAATTGAAAAGGTTTGAACTAAATAGCTAAAAAAGTTAATTTTGGAGTTAATTGCACCTTGACTGATAGTTGAGGGGGTGAATTGCTACTTTAGCCAATAATTATGCAATACTCTTTTAATATTTTTATCTATATAATAATCTAATTTAACAAATATAATAGAGTTATAATATAATAATTTTTTACATTTTTAAAAAAATTTCTATTTAAATAATTGTACAAAATTCTTTCAATATTTTTTATGTTAATACTTTTTTAATTATTTATTTTATAAAGATTGTTAATTTTAATTTTAATTATTTACTTATGATATTTATTTTAGTAAGACTTATAAAATTATATTAACTAATTTCACCTGATAAAATAAAAACATATTTTTAAGAAAATCACAATTAAACTTTTAATTGATTAATTTGTTTAATAGGTAAAATAGAAGTTAACGTAATTAAAATAATAAATATATTTTCAAATAAATTAGAATTAAATTTTAATTAATTTAATTTTTATCAGAGATAAAATAGAAATTATTTTAAATTAGAATATATAGGAAATCTATTTTAACTAAATTAAAATTATTTTAATTAATTTAATTTAATTTTTATTAGCAAATGACGCCTACGAAAAGATCGCTAGGACTTAAGAAAAAGTTGTTTGAATTTATTTGTGATTGTTTGTTTTTATTTCAAAAATCCTAATTGAATGGATAAAAATCATTTAGAATTAACAAATAGAATCTTGCTTGTTTATTTTATATTTAATTATTTACTATTATATATTATTATTTTATTTATTTTATATTTTACATCATTTATTTATATATTTAAGATTATTTATATTATTTTATTTTATTTATATTATATTTTATATTATATATTTTTAACTATAATGAGTAATAAAAATTAAATTAAATTAATTAAAATGTAATTCTAATTTAGTTATAAATATATTTCCTTTTCTAATTAGGATATATATATATATATATATTAAATTGAATTAATTAAAATGCAATTTTAATTTAGTTAAAAATATATTTCTTTTTTTAATTAGGATATATATATATATATATATACTCTATTAATTATGCATAAGTACAAAATAATTAATAAAGAATGCGAGCACAACTTTATGTGTCACGGATAAATTGTTTGTTCGAATCAACTGATTATGAATTTCAATCATACGATGATACTTATTAGTATAAAGAATTTGTATTTTTGAATGTGCAATAGAAAAATCAATTGCATGAAAAATAGAACTAACAAAATTAAAATGGAAAATACTCTTAATAAAAGTAATGTAAAAATTCATAATTTATTTATATACATAAATATATATTGTTGTTGTTGTTGGGTTATTGTTTGGTTGTTGAGTTGTTGTTGTTAATGTTGGGTTGTTATTTTGTTGTCGAGTTGTTGAATTGTTGTTGGGTCGTTGTGGGGTGTTAACTCATTTAGTTGCTGGTAATTATTTTAGGCACTAAAGTGGAAGGACTAAATAAATATTTTATAGAAAATGTAAGGACCAAATTGGTAATTTTTCAGTTCCTATTAGGATATATAGCTGGCAACTGTAGAATTTTCTTTAAGTCCCTGAACTCCCTGATTTAACACTGTAACACTTGTCACCTTCTCCACCTTCATTCACCAGCCAAATGACCTCTGATCACAACAAAATTTTAACCACAGACACTTCTCAACATCCATAACATGTTGGTGGTTTTTGTTTCATGAAATTTGGCTTGGTTTAGATCAGTTTCAGCTCTAACATTTCGGCCTAAACCTTTTGTCGTTGAATGACGATTGTCAGGCTCTGCGACTACTGCCATCGTACTGATCTTGCTTCTAAAATTTTATGGAGACTAACCCGACGTCTAATTTGTGTTGTTTTAATCTTTATTAGAATTTATTTGGTAATTATCATTTTTCTCTCCGATCTATTATTTCAGTGTTTGTTTAGAGAGTTTGATGGTATATTTGTGTTGTATAAATGATTATGAACATGTTGGTATGTTTGGTTAGTGTAAATAATATTTTCCGATGAGAAAATCCAATGGACCCCACCTGAATTCCTTTAAAGAATAGTGACCAACCTACAAAATTTTGATTTTATTTTTAATAAATAGTATAAATTATAAGGATTAATTTATGTAACTAGAGCAAAGTCTAGTTAAAATTCTAGAAAAGTTTCGGTGTAAATTACTCTGTTTCCATCTAAATTGTTTCAACTCATCAAAATAAAATTTTTCACCCCCAAATGTCATATATATGGTGTTTTCATGTCAAGTTTATTAATTCCTTGATTTTAGTAAATTTTCTAGAATTTTAGGGAATTATTAGAAATTTATTTGTTATATGTCTATTAAATAAATATTATTTATTATAGAGAACGCCAGAGTGGAAATATTGGATACTAGGCGGATGAGTACACGTCAGTCGGCTCGCTCCACTTATAAATTAATATTTTGAAGTATATGTTAAATTTATTCATTTAAAGAAGATATTGATTTTTGAGATTTAACATGTTATTCATGTTTTGATCATTATTGATGTTATTTTGTTATTATTAATGTTTACATGATTATTGATGGCAATATTATTATAGAAGATAAAATAAGAATATTTTTATTTTTATTTTTATTTTTAGCTATGCTATTTTTAAAATTTATTGCATAACTATTTATATAAAAAGATTTTGGAAAAGACTAGTAGAATGGGCTACCTGATGGGTATCATTAGAACTGTGTGCATGCTAGGACTGATCATTGAGTCAGGCCCTTGTTTGGATGAATGTTAAAAGGCCCGATTGATGTATAGCTTTTGGGCATGTTATATGGAAGGCTCGGTTGATGCATAACTTTCGGGCATATTGTATTAAAAGGTTCAGTTGATGCTTAGCTCTCGGGCGTATTTTAATTTATAATTGACCATGTACTAGGACTAATGGCCCGGTTGATACTTAGCTCTCGGGAACCACCAGTAAATTTTGGAATAAGAGACCAACTACGACTAGCAGCTCGGTGGATGTTTAGCTCTCGGGAACTAACAGTCATTGGATTAAGAAAGTTAAATGGCTATTAAATTTGTTGTTAGCGTTGTTCCATGATTTTTCACCTCAAGGCATTTTATTTAAATGTTATTTTTATTCTAGTATGTAAATTTATGAGATTTTTATAAAATGCTTTTTAGATTTATAAACATGATTTTTTTTTAAACCAATGATTTTAAATATAAAATTATAAATACCATATTTTCATAAAATATTTTAATAATGGAGGTTTTGGACTAGAAGCATTTCTTTATATTAGCTTACTCAGTAAAGTCTAACTCCCCTCAACTATTTTTTTAAAATTTTGGGAGTTCATTGTTAGCTCTTCTCCTCTGCACTGGATTCATTCTTCATCGGTTGTTTTTTGTAGGTTATTTTAATATTATTATTATATGTGGAATAATTTTAGTTAATCTAGATACCAGAGTGGTTTGGAGGATTTGTAGTTATTGTAGTATTTATATTGTATTATATACTATAATATATTTGAGTTTGAGATTATGGTGATATTGGAGTAGTAGTGATTGAGATTATATTAAGAGTGTTTATTTGCATTATGCAGGTTTTGGTTTTTACCCCAGGAGAGAGGAAATTCTACCAAAATTTCTTTAGAATTGTAAAGTTGGAGATATTTTTATGTGAAAATTTCTTAAGGTTTACTACAGGTTTCGGAAGCTTCACACTTTCCTATTCCCTAATGCAAGTCATATGCCACTAGGGTTCAGGTTATGGCAAAGTTGATATCATAGCATTTGTTAAACTATTTCCATTTAATCACTTGTGTTTGTCTTTTCTTGAAACTACTGTTGTGATTAGGTGGTAATTATCATTTTATGTCAACGTTGCTTATAGAATTCTTCATTCATATTAGTATCCTTGTTATGTTTTGAACCTTGTGAATGTTCTATCTTTCAGAATGAGTCAAAGATGAACTGCTCCTACTATAAAAGCACAAATAATGATGATGAGCAATCTTATCAAGATGAAGCTCCTCCCCCTACCCCCACTAGCTAGAGGAAAGGGTAGACCTAAAGTAGCAGCAGCTCAGAGACAAGAGTAATAGCCACAAGCAGAATAAAAAGCTTTAGAGATGGAACCTATAACTTTTATAGCTAGTGTAAAGGGAATTAGTTAAGGACCGACAATATTTAATCAAGTCATGCCCATAGGACAACAGATGTTATAGTTGAGAAACTAGGGGATATCTGATGCAGACGCGACCTTACTATATTCTAGAATTGGGAGAGTCCCATTTGATGGTACTAAAGATGCTTTGGATTTTATAAACAATATTGAGGCTAGGACAAGGTACACTGATTATTAGCGGATAATAATTATGAAGTTATTTGTTTAAGCTGCAGCTCATGACTGGTTTATGTAGTCGATCCAACCATATATGACTACCAAGACATGGTTGGAGTTTAAAAAGTAATTTTTGAGATATTTTTGTTCACCTTTAATGAGGAACAGTTACAGTAGGCAATTATTGTACATCGCTAGAGGTGATCAGTCAGTTGAGGAGTACACTCGTGAGTTTTTTAGATTGTCATGCTATATTATAGACATGATGCAGGATGAAAGGAGAGTAGTGGAGTTGTATAGGATAGGGTTAGGTCCAATATATATTAGCATCCAGACTGAGGACCTAAGTTTCAAGAGTCTTATTAAAGAGGCTACATAGCTGGAAAGATGATACATCAGATATGGGACTATTGCTAATCCATGTATGAGTGACAGTACTAGGACAGGAGTAGCCCAAAGTATTCAGTAACCTGCTTTTTAGATTGGTAGTATGGGTATTCAAATGGAGGATACTTCCCAGTAAACTAGGAGATCCTGATCACATAGACCTAAGAGGCACAACTATAATCTTAATCGCATGAGTGGTAGACCTGCAAGATTTGGCCTTGGAGTTGGTAGCAACAGCACTGATCAAAGTTTTAGATATAGTAGTAAAGGATATAGGGCTATTGCATGTACTACTTATGGTAGAGTTCATCAGGGACCATGCCATTTGATACTAGGAGCCTATTTAAGATGTGGACAGTTAAAGCATCTTGGTAGAGCTTGTCCTAACTATGGATTTCAGCCACTATATGCTTAAGGATGCTCAGCTACAGTGGCTCAACCAATTCATCATGTGCATCAGCAGTATCAAGCACCTATATACCCCCAGCAGAGACTAACTCAGTTTGTGAGCTAGCAAGGTAGAGGTGCTAAAGGTTGAGTTGGAGGAAGAGGATATGCCCAACCATCCAACTCACAATAAATAGGTCGTGGATAGGCTAAAGTTTTCACATTGGCTCCCCATAATGCTTAGGCATCCAATGTAGTTGTCATAAGTACTCTTCCAGTATGTTATCTTGATGCTAGAGTTTTTATTGATCCTAGTGCATTTCATTCCTATGTATCACCTGTATTTGCTTCAAGAATGGGTTGGCAACCATCCAAATTATTAATTTCATTATCTGGAGCAACTTCCCTTAGTGATGAGTTAGAGATAGACATATTTTTTCATCTTGTCTAACGTTGGTGGAAGGCAGAGAGTTGTTTGTGGATTTAGTCTTATTAGATGTAATGGATTTTGATGTAATTTTGGGAATAAATTAGTTGGCTCAACACTAGGCTACTTTGGATTATCGGGAGAAAGAGGTGCTTTTTAAAATCTCGAATGATGTGGAATTTTAATTTAGAGGTGACAAGAATTCAATGCCTCAAAATCTTATTTCTGTAATCATAGCTATAAAGATGCTTAGAAGGGGATGTCAAGACTATTTGGCTGTAGTCAGAGATACGAAGGCAGATAAGGGGGTAGTTGAGAATGTGCTAATTGTGTATGAATATTCTGATGCTTTTCCCAATGAATTACTAGGGTTACCACTAGAAAGAGAGATAAAATTATGTATCGATAAAGAACCTGGTACAGATCCTATTTTTATGCCACCTTATAGGATGGTGCCAACAGAGTTGAAGGAACTAATAACCCGAATTTTTGTGATTATTATTATTATTATTATTATTATTGTTATTATTATTATTATTATTATTATTATTAGACCTTAACCTGCGCTTTGCATGGAAAATGATATAATTTTAAAAATTTCTCCTTAAAATATAAAATAAATAAATATATAAATAAATTTTAAAAACATTAGCAAATTAATCGACTTTTTAAAGTAAACATAATAATTTAGTAATGTTAATTATACTTTTAAAAGAAAAATTGCACAAATATTAACATCACCGCTGAAATAAAAATAGAAATAACATAATTCTCGCACTAAAGTCATTAAGAAATTTTTAGGACAAGGACATGATCAAATTTTTACATCAAAAAAAGTCATCAAGAAATCTTTATAATCCAAGAAGTGACATTAATAACTGCACCATCAAGGTTAAATCTGAAGATGTTGAAGTACTCTTCTCTAACTTTCATCATATCAGTATCAACTTTAATGACAATAGCTCTTGACTCTTGTCAATGAATCTTCATTTGTCCCTAGCCTAATAATGGAAGCTCCAATGATCTATTAAAAATTTAACTATTATTGCAGAAAATAAAAAAAAAGAAATGATATGGTAAGTATGTAGATTAGAGAGGAAAATAAATCAATCATCTTTACAACCAAAAAATGTTGTGGTAATTAGAAATAAAATTCTTTGAGAAATCTCTAGGCAAATGTCCATGTGTTACACAAGTGAGCTTCGCTTGTTTCAATAAATTTTTTATAAATTAATAACAATAAATTTTTCTATTTTAAATTGGGGAAGGATCACATAGATATTTTATAGTGAGAAGCACTAGATTTGGCAAATCTATTCTAAGTAATTGCTAAGTATTGGTTTCACCATGAAGAACAAAGTCTAATCTGAAAGACCAAAAAGCAGCAAATTATAGAATGACATCTTATAAAATACATCAAACGTACACCACCAACAAAAGGATGAGACAGACAAAAATTATGTTTTCACACATGTATGCATCCATTTAAAATTGATAATACAAAATAATAATTTCAACTATAAGTAAGCAAGTAAAAGATGAGCAAAGAAGAGACAAATAAAAAATGTTAAAATATAAAAATATTGCTTACATTGCATGCTCTAAGTTTGATAGTAGCAGCAGTTATCTATTTTAACTATTTGTAGCAGTTGTGGACAACAACGATCGATATTACTGTGCAGACAACAGTAAGAGCTTCCCAGCTCTATAACCATGTTGGTATAGCAAAACCTCTATGCATGGATCTACCTTTCCCACATCAGTTCGAGATGGTGCTCTCTTGCTACTCTTCTTCTCAGGGTACACCTTTACACCCTTACTATTGGCATCAAGAACGTCTTCACATTCTGGAATATGATTTTGGCAGCAAGAAGATCTTCCATTTTGCTAGCAACACCCCATAACTTCTACTTCAAACCTTAATGTAGCAGTGCTTGCTTTATCTTCCGGTTAGCAACAAATCCAATTTGTTAATTATCGAACCCACAACAGCTTCAACCATTTCTCCACATTATTGCAAAAGTAACTGATCTTTTAAGTGCATGATCATAGTAGAATTTCTAGCTGAAGAAGGCCCCAATACATCCATCACATGCATATATAACAAAATGTTAACAATAAATTTTTTTTATAATGATAGCAAACAGTTAATTCTTTAAAAATGTATACATGATTCTACTCACATATAAAATTTAGTATTTTTTTAAATATTTAAATTGTTAATTATAACATAAAAAATCTTGTTTTTTAATCGCATCTCTCACTTAAATTCAAATATAATATCTTAATGTAATTATCATATTCCATCTAGGATATGTATTTTTTACTATTGTCAATTAGATCACAATTTAACTCTCTGACCAGTCCAACAATGCAAAATTATCCAATGATAAAATTTTAAGCTAAAAAGTTGAAAGATCAATACATAAGCAAGTAAAAGAAAGTGGATTTTGAGGCTTACTTATTTGATTCAGTCCACATGAGAAGACTCAAAGCATGGGGAAAAATTTTTTTTTTTCATTTTACAGGCAACACTCAATAACTTCAACTTCATACCTTAATGCAGCAATGCTTGCTTCACCTTCCTATTTTTGTGTCAGCTCCTTATTTTCTTTTCCTACAGTCATCTTGCCATTTAGTTGGAGCCTATTTACTCTTCTTCAAATACACCCATTTGGCCTATGAAACCAGAATTCAAATGTTGCATTAAAATGGAGGAGGCATATGTTACCAAGCATGAATTCAGGAGTTTGATTACAAAAAAAAAAAAAAAAACATGCATGCAGAACCAACATTGATAAAAATATTATGACAATTTGAGAAAATACATACAAAAGTTGGCAAAATTGATGTAGTTATATGTATCAACTTATTCATAGTTATAGCAGTTGTACGTATTCTCAAAATAATAAATTATGGTGTCAAAATATAATAAGAGCTTCAATAATCTACCAAGTGCAAACTATAAAGCCGTTAAAAAAATCAAATTTGAAGAAATAAATGGAAGTCCCAAATGAATATAATTCAGTTAACATTTCCAACCAACCTTATAGAAATTCAAAGTGCAAGTTACATTTAGCTCTAGTAACAGGCACGAGTATTGCACTTCACCCAATCCCAACTGTGTTAAAAGTGTAAGCATTACCTACCAAAATCAAAGAGGCCAATATATATATATATATATATCCTATGTTAAACCACAAAAAAGAACATGTATCCTAAACCTCATAGCAATCAATAAGTAGTCATGGAACATGAGCATAACTATCTAAAGCATATAACATTTACAAATGCATAAGGGAAAAAATAGAGAGCATCAATGACCCTGAATTTTCAAAGAAAAGAGAATGAAAAGAAAGAGAAAATAATAAAAACTATAAATTAATTTTCATTTATTTCCTTCCATTTTCCTTTTTTCCCTTAATTTTTCCTCCATCTATGCATAATATCAATGTAAAATAATTCTATATGAAATAAAATAAAATTACAAGAGCCAGAATTGGTTTTTTTTCTTAAGTCTCTCATGCAAACATCTATGATTTATAATGAAATTTAATTTTAATTAAAAATAAAAAGAATAAACTTGCAAAAATATTTAATAGTTGTCCCAGAAAGTGAAAAATGTTATAGATGCCTAGCTCAGTTTCAAAGCGAAAGATGCCTCACCTATTTTATCATAATCTTTTAGAATCAATATCAACTATAATCCTCTTTTGAAGTTAGAACTTAGGACTTGCATCCAAGTTGCTTCTCTAAACAATTAAAAAAATTACATTCTTGCAAGAAAAATTCTTTTTAAAGACATGATTTCTCCCTTTCCCATTTGACAAAAGCCACAGAAGAATTCCCCACCCCCATTTAAAAATTTCATATGCAACTATTGTCACGATCCGAACCGAAGGTACGTGACCGGCACTAAGGAATGGAAATATATAAAGTAACTGAAACCCGTAGTAAGCCTTAGAAATTTTTCGCAAAATAAAAACAGTACATTTAAAAATAAATCATAATAGATGCACAATACAAAAAGCATAAAACAATATTTCAAACCAGGTAAAATCAGAACGCTGATATTACATATTTGAATTTACTACTACGGTGTCTAGAATTCAGTTACACCGTATACAAATCAAATTAACATACATAATACAGCCGGTGAAGAACGAACTCGGCGCAAACTGTGAATACTTGCAGACAGACTGTGAGGTCCTGAAAAATAACTTGAGAGGAATCAGACCTCACTGAGTGAATTAATTTTATAAAATACATGTTGGTTTTAAAATCATTTGTTAAAATCCTTTTTAAAACAATATAGAATAAAATCATTACAATTATTAAAATCATTTACTTTTCTTCATAATATTTATATAAAGTCTCTTTAAAATTTCTTAAATCAATCTAATATGAAATCCTCTTATAAAAATATTTAAAATAATTTTTCTAGTGGAAAACCTGGTAGAACATCGAAACCATTATTCTACTAGTCTTTCGACTCTCTTTAATCCAAGTGACTGCCGTCCCGAGAGCAAGCTCAACCGAGTTACTACCGCAGTCATTTCACTTATTCCATATTAATGTCTCGAGAGCAAGCTCAACCAAGTTACATCCTTTTTTTTACCGGCCCGAGAGCACTAGCTCCACCGAGCTCTAACCATTCACATTTTAATCACATACCAAGATCTTACCCGTGCGCACGTGGTCCTAGTGACACCCACTAGGTAGCACGTTCTACCATTATCTCTGTTACATCTGTACCCTAACTCTAAGTAAATTTTCATTTATTATACATTCCATTTACATACATGTTGATAGAATTTAAGTATAAGCTAGCAATTGTAGTCAAGTTAGTGTATCAAATTAACCGTGATTTGTACTCAATCAAAGAGTGAGAATGTTAGAATTTTGATGTCACTCAAAATGAGTAAAATTTTGAAAATAAAAGGGATTTGGAATAAAAATAAAGTAAAGGATGAGAATTAAAAAATTTAGAATGATTTGGACTGTCGTGCTAAAATGCATAATTGAAAGCTCGAGCTTTCATAGGTTACAAAGTCATTTCATTAACGGCTTTAGTGAATATTTTACAACAAATCTATCTAAATTGGGTCTGGATTATTCTTTAAAGTTGTGGCTTAGGGAGCAGACTTCATTGTTAAGGAAAAGAAAGAAGAAAAAAAAAAGAAAAGGAGAGGAAAAGAGAGAGAGTTAAAGAGAGTTAAGAATTCTTCAAGTGAAGCTGATTTTTACAAGATAATTTTGGAAGATTAAAGCCATTTTAGGCCATCAATTATCACCCTTAAAGGCTATATTAATCCAATTGGTAAGTAATTTACTTGTTTTGGTTTATTTGGATCAGGGTTCATAACATACAGAATTCGGGTTTTAGAGGTCTGGTTTAACAGTATTAGTGTTTCAATCATAACTTGAGCTAGAGAGCTCTAAATTATGTTTTATTTGATTACTTAGAAACATAGAAGAGTTATATAAAAATGTTTCTCTTTGATATTGACCTGATTCAGTCTATAAATTTGTTCTAAATTGAGGAACATTTTAATGCTCATTCTATTTGTGCATGTTGACCTTATTGTGTTTAGGTGCTTATATCTCACTCTATAGTTGTCTAAATTAATTAAAACTTTTAGAAAATATTATAGAAATATATATCTAATACTGATTAAAATTTTAGCTCAACATTCCTTTTCTATAAGTCCCAGAAATTTTTCAAATTTAGCTTGTAAACCAAGTTTACAAAGTTTATGAGTTAAGAACTAGTATCGGCATTTCTGGTATATCTTGAACTAGGAAACTCCAAATTAAATTTTATTTGATTTTGGGAAAACTATAAAGATATATTTAAAACTTTTTAGTTTTGAATTGGAGCTTATTCTATCTGTAACATGGTCAATCAAGGTCATACTTTTAGTTGCTCTATCTACCAGGATTATTGAAGTTGATTATGTTGAACTATCTTTAACCCCTTTAATAGTTGAGAAATTGAAGTGGAATTTTTATTGAAGATACTAGACATATATATCTGAGCCGAGTTAAAATTTTAGGTTGAAATTCCTTTTATACTGGTTGGAGTGATTTTTCTAATTTTGGCTTGAAAACAGCTATTTTAGAGTCAATGAAGCTGATTTGTAGAATTAAGCCTAATTGCATTTTATGCATATCATTTGGGGGCTGCATGGTTTAAGTAGTATGTGAGATTATTATATTAATGATTTAAAAATAAAATTGTATATTTTAGGTGTTGGAAAAGGCAAGGAAAGTGCAGGTGCAAATTAAACAAATTTGGTGAACCGGGTTGTGTGTGTTTATAAGTTGTATTGGTGAGTAGATGTTCAAGCTTTTTAAATATTTTTATAACAGCAATAAAAGGATATTTTTATGTTGTTTTATGAACTTGAATTAATGTATTAAAATGTTTCAATTCAGTTTGGTTACTACCTTGAAGTATTTAAGGTTTGAAACAATAATGGTTTCAAGTGTGGAAGTTAAATGTATTCTTAACACATACTTTGTTTTGTAACCTGATTTGAAGTTATTTTATTTACTTGGTGATTTAAATAAATTTATGCTCTACATGATTTCTCTCATCTTTTAATTATGATGAATATTGTTTGATTTTGAATGGTTATTGAACCATAAATATGATAATATTGTTTTAATTTATTATTTGGAGGAAATGGTATTGGATTTGTGTATTACAAACCTATATGAGATGTGTGAATGTGTTGAGGTGATATATGCATATTTGAGATTTTTGATGGTTGTTATTGCGCAATAAACAACAGGGCACTTGATTGCAGGACGGTGAAGCTAGAAGGGCCGTTCCGTGCTAATGTAGTCGAAGGGTTAGCCTTCAAATGTGCCTAGAGAGTGATGCTTGTGATGGCCTGTATGTTATGGCCAAACTATGATGCTTGTTGTAGGAATGGTTAGTACTTATGAAAGATTATTTTGATGATTGAAAATCATGTGTTTTATTCAGCTGAGTTTTGTATAAGTTTGAAGGTAATAATGACCTTGATATTTCAAGTGGATTATAATATGATTTTCAAACACTCTATTATTAGCATTTGAGAAGTTAAATGTGTTTGGTTTAACCAAATTGTTTTCTGCTTGATATATCTATTCACTGAGTATTTCTGTACTCATTTTACTCTATTTTAAAAATATTTTCAAATGGCAGGGCTTGATAGTTGGTGAACAGAGTTGAGTGAGTGTAAATAGAAGTTCAGAATAAGGTTGGCCAACATCCTTGTTAGTGAAGCCTCGTATTTTATTTTATTTTTATTCTTGTTTATGTAAGTGTTGTAAAAGAGTATTTTGAAGTTGAATAAGGGTGGCTAAGTTATATGTAATGTAACAATTTAGAAATGTATTTTATATTATCTTGAAGATGTTTTCACTACTGTGTTTCTAGTTACAAAGAGTAATATCATTTTTTAATTTTATTAAAATGATGATAAAATTTTCTATATTATTGATTACTGTAAATAATATTTTACTATTCATAAATACGTATTGCAATATTCATAAATAGTATTTTACTATTTATATATACACATAATATAAAAAAAATTCTTAATCTTCAATTGTAACGTATGAACAAGATTAAACTTTTAAAAGATATTAATTTAATTTTTTATTTTTCCAAATATAATGATATTTATAATATATTTAACTTAAATTGAATAGTTTGTAAATGCTTTGGTTTTAAATGTTCATCTCGGGCTATGTGAGACGAGGTGTGACAATCTCCAAATCAATTCGAATTATAAATAATTAAATAAAGTAAATAAATCATTAAATAACAAATAAATAAATGATTAAATAAATAAATAAACATAACGAAACAATTTTCTTTTAAACATGCTTTTAATTATTATTCATAAATCAATCATATAGTCATTTCTTTATTATTTTTAATTGCTAGAAAATATACTGAAAACACACAACACACATTTCATAAAATTAACTCACAGGTTGAGCATGTCGGGTGACACGTTCTTTGTTGCCATGGTGCTGCAACTCGTGCCCTAGAGTTCTCTAAAATAAATAATATTTATTTAAAATATGCTCATAAAATAAAATAAATAAATTCACAAAAATTCTCGGAATTAACAAAATCATGAAATGAAGGAATTGACTCGATCTAAGACTTAATGCTAAACAGACTCAGAATTTCGCAAATACCGATATTGCATTTTACGAGAAATCTACCAAAAATTCTGCAGAATCTCCCTTGTAAAACGAACACCCCTCTACTAAAAGTATAGTCGATCCTACACGAAAAACACTTTTATTCATCACACAGTATCACACTCGGATCGGACTCCCACACTACACACAATTTCCGGCCGAGATCATCAACCACAAAGTATATATATATTTGAGTTATAAAAATATATATCAAAATTTTATAAAAATTAATTGGGCTATTTGAATAATAATTTCTTTTAACTAATTATCATATACAAAAGCCCACTTTATGTAAGCTATTAATATTTCTCATTTAATGTATAATATATATACTTAATATTTATTATTTATAAAATTTCGAAAAATTCATAAAAATGTATTTTAACTCTAAATATAATTAAATCATCAAATAATTAAATACTATAATATTTATATACATTTTATATTATTTCCAGAAATTAATTTAAAATCAACAAAATATACAAAAATACTAATTTAGCTAATAAAATTTATTTATACCTTCTAATGATCAAAATTATCATTATACATGCTAATTAACTATAAATTTACCAAAAATCAATTAAAATTCAAATTACACAATTTTCTCTAAAATTTATATTTTTCACATATTACTTCCAAAAATTATAATAAATTATTTATAATTAATTTTACAAAATTTCCTCCACAAACATTACTCCAAATAATATATAGTTTTTATTAAAATTATCAAAACTTTTGGACTCTGAATAGTAACCCAAACCAAAAATTCCAATTAAAAATAAATTCAAAAAATATAGAAAAATTATTTTTGCATAGCATTCAATCCTTACATCAACTTCTCTACTCAACATTTAGCCTAAAACTCACTTAATTAACCAAAAATTAATAAAAATTTAAAAATGAATTTACCTCATTTCAAGTCAATCCAGAAGGAGATCAAAGAAACTGAAGGTTGATTTGAGAAGCTTGGGAGATGAGGATTCCAACGACATTGGAATCACAGCCAACCGACGTCGGAGTCATCGCCGGTGACCAATATGAGTTCCGGCCAAAGCAAGAGGAAACTAGAGAGAGGGAAGAGAGGCGGCTCTGGACAGCTGGCTGGCTGGACGACAAGTTGGTGGTGTGACGTGGTGGTGACGTTGGTGAGGCAGTGGGTGGTGCGACCTGGTCTGGTTCAGTCGAGAGGAAGAAAGAAGAAGAAGAAGAAGAAGAAGAAGAATATCCAGGAAAAAAATGATTCTAACCTCTTTTTTTTAATAATAATAATAATATACTAACTCTCCCATCAACACTATGCAATATATATATATATAAAATAACACACCTAATTAATTCTCTCCACCATAATAATATACACAATAAAATATAAAATAATACTTTTATAAAATAATAATTAAAATAATATTCAAAACCAAAATTTCAAATTTAATTTCACTAAATAATAATCTCAATATTAATAAAATATTTATTAACACTGCAAATCCCAGAAATTCATTTTATAATTTTAAAAAATAATTCAGGTGTTTACAACTATCTTCCAAGCTGTAACATTCTGAACTCCTACATATCTAAATTCTAACTCTTAACTTCCAAGCCAAATTTACTCAAAGATTATATAACTTTGTCTTTTGAATATTCACTTAAGAGGTAATAATCTATAAAACCCCACATTTAAACAAAACAAAAATTAATGAAGTCATGAAAAGAAGAATTTCGTGCATGGACGTTATGTTTGAAATCTCACAGGCAACACCATGCCATGCTTCGCCACATGGGTCTCCCATGCACCCAGGTAGTATAGGAGATCTTAGAGAAGTGCATCAGCTATTAATTGCAGTAACAAATTCAATCAAGCAATGCACGTTATCACAACCCGAACTAAAGGTTCGTGACCGGCACTAGGGAATGGGGATATATAAAGTAACCGTATCCCGTAGCAAACCTTAAAAAAATTTCGTGGAGATAAACCAATACACTTAACAATAAATCATAATAAATGCACAATATTATAAAAGCATAAAATAATATTCTTTTAAATACAATATTTCAAGTTAGATACAATACAGAATACTCATAATACATATTTGAAATTTAACTACTGCGGTGTCTAGAATTTTAATTACACAGTACTAAATCAAAATAACATACATAATGCAGCCGGTGAAGAACGAACTCGACGCAAATGGGGAATACTATCAGACAGACTGTGAGGTCCTAAAAAAAATAACTTGAGGGGAATCAGACCTTACTGAGTGAATCAATTTTATAAAATGTATGATGGTTTTAAAACCATTTATTAAAACCCTTTTTAAAATAAAATAGAATAAAATAATTACAATTATTAAAATAATTTACTTTTCTCGATAATAATTATATCAAGTCTCGTTAAAACTTCTTAAATTAATTTAATATGAAATTCTCGTATAAAATAATTAAAATATTTATTTTGGTGGAAAATCTGGTAGAACACCTAAAAAATTATTCTAATAGCCTTTCGACTCTCTTAATCCAAGTGACTTCCATCTTGAGAGCAATGCATCAATCGAGTTACTGCCACAGTCATTTCACTTATTCCATATTGGATGTCACAAGAGCAATGTATCAACCGAGTTACATCTGTTTTTCTTTTCTTTTACCGACCCGAGAGCAATGCATCAAACAAGCTCTAACCATTCACATATTAATCATATACTAAGATATTACCCGTACGCACGTGGTCCTAGTGATACCCACTAGGTAGCATGTTCTACCATTATCTCCAAATCAATTTAAGTTATAAATAAATAATTAAATCGAGTAAATAAATCAATCAATTAATAAATCATATCGGATAATTTTTCTTTTAACATGCTTTATCTTTAATTGTTAGAAAAATATACTGAAACACACATAACACACATCCCATAAAATTAACTCACAGGTTGAGCGTATCGGGCGACACATTCTCTGCTGCCCTTGTGTTATAGCTCGTGCCCCGGAGTTCTCTAAAATAAATAGTAATTATTCAAAATATGCTCGTAAAATAAAATAAATAAATTCATGAAAATTCTCAAAAATTAATAAAATCATGAAATGAAGGAATTGACTCGATCTAAGACACAACTCATCTAGAACTAGAATTTTGACACAGGTTTATGTCATGCTTTATGAAAAATCTACCAAAAATTTGGCAGAGTCTCCCTTGTAAAACGGACAACCTTCTACTAAAAGTAGAGTCGATCTTACATGAAAACACACTTCGAAAATTCTCAAATCACCAAATCTCAGGTTGGGCCCCCGAACTACGCTAAATGCCCAACTGAGAACCAATTTCACAATAATCAATAAAATAATATAATTTTCAATAAATTACCAAAAATCATAAAATCTCATTTAAATATCATAATTTAATTTTTTTCCACAATAAAACATAAAATATATTTATTTTCAAATAAATAGTAAAATTCTAGCTTATACTTAAATTTATTATTTATAAAATTCTGGAAAATTTATAAAAATATATTTTACTCTAAATATCATTCAATCATCAAATAATTAAATACTATAATATTTATATACATTTTATATTATTTCCGTAAATTAATCTAAAATCAACATAATATACCAATAATACTAATTTAGCTAATAAAATTAATTTATACCTTCTAATAATCAAAATTATTATTGTGCATGTTAATTAACTATAAATTCACCAAAAATCAATTTCAAATCAAATTATACAATTTCCTCTCAAATTTATATTTTTCACATATTACTTCCAAAAACTATAATAAATTATCTATAATCAATTTCACAAAATTTCCTTCACAAACATTATTCCAAATAATATATAGTATTTATTAAAATTATCTAAATTTTTGGGCTCGGAAATGTAACCCGAACCAAAAATTTCAAAAATTATAGAAAATTTATTTTTGCATAACATTCAATCCCTACATCAACTTTAATACTTAACATTTAACCTAAAATTCACTTAATAAATCAAAAATTAACAAAAACTCAAAAATACATTTATCTCGTTTCTAGTCAATCCGGAAGGAGATCAAAGAAACTGGAGGTAGATTTGAGAAGCTTGGAAGGAGAGGAATCCAATGACACCAGAATCGCAACGATCAGAGGCCGGAATCATCACTAGCGGCCATTGAAAGTTTCGGCCAAATAAGACAAAACTAGAGAAAGGAAGAAGAAGAAGGCGGTTGCCGCTGGCGGAAGGGCACGATGGCGAGGCTGGTGGCGTGACAGTTACGAGTTTGGTAGTGGATGTGGCTTGTCTGCTGGTTCGGTCTGGCAGAGAGAAAGAAGAAGAAGAAAAAAAAAGGAAAGGAATTTGACTGAAAAATTTTTATGCTGATTTTTTTTATATTAATAATATATTAATTTACTCACCAATACACCAAATAAAATACGTATACACAAATAATATACCAAATAAATTGTCTCCACCGTAAAATAATATACACAATAAAATATAAAGTAATACTTTTATAAAATAACAATTAAAATAATTCTCAACTCCAAAAATTTAAATTTAATTTCTCTAAATAATAATCTTAATATTAATAAAATATTTATTAATACTGCAAGTCGCAAAAATATATTTTATAATTTTTAAAATAATTCGGGTGTTTACAGTCTTTCCTTCTTATAAAAATTCGTCCTTGAATTTTAACAAAATAAAAGGACTACAAGATTTTTACAACTGAAAAAGATAGCGATATGCTACTTGCATCACTGCCTTGGTCTCCACATGCAATCTTCCATTGTATGGTTGCTCCACAGCACTTTCACCATCGGAATTTCTTTAGTGTGGAGCTATCAAACTTGTCGATCGACTATCGCCACTGGGTACTCTTCTGTTGACCTTAGCAATACTCAATCTTGATTTTGATCTTAAAAATCTTATTTTTGAGCATCTAACATGTTTGTTTAAGTGTGTATAAGCTAGGACTATCATGCAAATCAAAATGGAGTTAAGCATGCTTTTGGGCTAATGTGACCTCCGAGATTCAAGGAAGATTTTAACAATCTTAGATCTCTAAAATGAGGAAGTGATCTTCTTAAAATTTTAAGTAGACATCTTAAGCTTTCCGAATTGAGCTTACTTGTCAAAATCTAAGTTCATTTGGATATGAAAATATTGAATCAAAGTCAGCATATGCAGTTTTCATCTTAAGCAGAGCAGCTCTTAGTATTTAAGTAATATCTTGAGCTACAGATGTCCAATTGATATGATTCAAAGTGATATGGAAATATAAGACAATTATATACAACTTTTGTGAAGAAATTTAAGGCTAATTCGATCTTCTTCAGTGAATCTCACGAGCACCTTCACGAGCAAGCTCCTGTAGCATCCTTTGTGAGCCTTTTTGGGCAGTGATGCTCACGAGCGATGCTCACGATCATGAGCCACTCGTGAGCATGCCCCTGACAGGAAAAAATAGGAATTTTTGAATTTTTTCAAAGGCAACAGCTAGAATCTTCCTCCTCATGAGCCAGAACCTCCTCCTCACGATCGTGAGCGTCCATAAAGCTGCAAAAAGAGTCCTAGAACATACAAAAATCATTTATAGACGTTGGAGACATAATTGATTCATCCAACAGCTATATTTTTGAGTGTTTATCTATATAAACACCTCCAAGAGCTCTATTGAATGCTAAGATACTTGTTTATCATTCATTCTCTTTTAAGCATTCATCAAAGCTCTCAAAACTTCAATTTATTCATTTTTGTTCCATTAACTCTTGTGAGAGTTGGTTGTGTGTTAGAAATAGAATTTCTACTTCATCTAATTCTTGGGATAGATTAGAAGGGAAGTGAGGTTTATTTCTAAAGGAATTGGTTTAAGTATTTAGCCATTAAAACACTTGGGATTTGGTTTAAGAGTGAGCCTAGAAACTCTTGTTTGTAAGGTTGTAAGAGTGAGCCTTAAACTCTTGTGTAATCTCAATCTTGTGAATAAG